>CM044559.2:28789543-28814543 GCA_024416835.2 Perccottus glenii
GAACACCTGAACCCACCAATCCCAGTGTCGTGCACAATATGGTTATTATGTTATTTCATGTTGGTGTCCGTCTTGTGACTGTCCTCAGTGTCCCACGATGCATCAGTAAAAGCACTGAGCAGACTTAAGTCTCACTAGAGTCAGAAGGGACCATCGTGCTTAAACAGGTTTGAATGAAACAATGTGTTAACGATGTTAAATTATTAATCTATAATAATAAACTAAACTGATCCAGTCAGTAAAGTCATCACTGAGAAAAGACCCGTGTAATATATATAACGTGGGAATAAAACACGTGACGTATCTATATTTATACTTCTCACTAATGTCTTACCAGAGTTTATTAGAGCAGTCTTTTATCGGTGGAGTGTTTTGTTGTGTCCACTGGAGTCATGGGGCTGATGGGACATGTAGTGTCTGAAACTGTTCACTGAGTGCACTTCAAAGACCTCTGTTTAGTGCAGGACTATGTTGTAAGTGAGGACTTAGCTCCACAGATTTACTTCAATTCAACTCAACTTTATTAATCCCCAAAAGGAAATTAGTTTGTTAGGTCTCTTCTTATTATTAATTATTATTCAATAATAGTTTCCGGTTTATTCTCCCACAGACTGAACAATAGTAGACACATGGTGGTGTTCGTCCTGCACTGACCTCAGACGAACTCTCTGGTGTTGATGAAGAAAGCATCAGGAGTCTGTGACTGTTGATGATGTCACAGGCAGAGTCTGTTACTGTTGATGATGTCACAGGCAGAGTCTGTGACTGTTGATGATGTCACAGGCAGAGTCTGTTACTGTTGATGATGTCACAGGCAGAGTCTGTGTTACTGTTGATGATGTCACAGGCAGAGTCTGTTACTGTTGATGATGTCACAGGCAGAGTCTGGTCCAGAAGCATGTTGTGTAATGGAACTGTGACCATGTTCCTCCAATTCAACAAATGCTTTCAGGATCTGATCTAAAAAGAAAAGGGGGGTGGCCTCTCTATCAAAGGGGCGGAGTCTGCTAATATTGACAGTTCAGACCTGTTTTTGGGGGGTGCAGTATTTCCTCTGCTCACAGACAGCTGACAGGTGAGAGGTGCATCATGGGAAACAGGGCCATGCTCCACAAACCCCTGACAGCTCTGACTGACTGCTCTGAAAGCCTGTCTCCCGGTCGCCACGACAACCGCGTCCCGCTCCGTTAGTCCGTCTCGATTGGACAAACCCGGCTGCCAATCAACACAGCTCAGGCCCTGGCCCCGCCCCTGGGACATGACCACTTCCTGTTCTTCAGCTCACTGTTTCCATGGAAACAAGAAGGATCAAGGACTCAGGTCTAAACCAAGTCTAAACCAGGACTAAACATGAGCTAAAGCTGAAGGAAGCTGAGGAAGACTAAACCAGGTTCTCGGAGCTTCAGTTGGTTTAGCTGTTACCGTGGCGACAGAGACACAAACGCACTAATAAAGCGTTGTTTTAAAAATGTTAATGTGGTGAGGTGAAAATTAAAAGTATGAATTCCAGAATGATTCTTTGTTGATTAAAAGTGAGATGAAAGAGAATAAAAACGAGGAGAACAGGGCGACGGGACAGAAAGTCGTGTTCATAAATGAACTTTAGTCCAGAGCGTTTTAATCAGATGAAGACATAAACCTGTCTCCAAACAAACCTGCTGAAGGTCGTGTTTGTTTAAGCCCCGCCCCCTCCTCGCTGTTGCCCCCGGCGACCACCACCTGACGAGCTTTTGAAGTGTTAACGAGCTGCGTTCAAAGGCACTCCGAGATCTGAGCATCGTCTCTGTGGGTTTTACTGCGTTCTGAGGTTAGACTGGAAGAACTGGGTCTAAACCAGGACTAAACCAGGACCAAACCAGGACTAAACCAGGTCTAAACCAGGTCTAAACCAGGTCTAAACCCGGACTAAACCAGGTCTAAACCAGGTCTAAACCCGGACTAAACCAGGTCTAAACCCGGACTAAACCAGGACTAAACCAGGTCTAAACCCGGACTAGACCAGGTCTAAACCCGGACTAGAGCAGGTCTAAACCCGGACTAAACCAGGACTAAACCCGGACTAGAGCAGGTCTAAACCCGGACTAGAGCAGGTCTAAACCAGGTCTAAACCAGGTCTAAACCCGGACTAGACCAGGTCTAAACCCGGACTAAACCAGGACTAAACCCGGACTAAACCAGGTCTAAACCCGGACTAGAGCAGGTCTAAACCAGGACTAAACCAGGTCTAAACCCGGACTAGACCAGGTCTAAACCCGGACTAGAGCAGGTCTAAACCCGGACTAAACCAGGACTAAACCCGGACTAGAGCAGATCTAAACCCGGACTAAACCAGGTCTAAACCCGGACTAGAGCAGGTCTAAACCCGGACTAGAGCAGGTCTAAACCCGGACTAAACCAGGACTAAACCCGGACTAGAGCAGGTCTAAACCCGGACTAGAGCAGGTCTAAACCCGGTCTAGAGCAGGACTAAACCAGGACTAAACCAGGTCTACACCAGGTCTAAACCCGGACTAAACCCGGACTAGAGCAGGACTAAACCCGGACTAGAGCAGGTCTAAACCCGGACTAGAGCAGGTCTAAACCCGGTCTAGAGCAGGACTAAACCAGGACTAAACCAGGTCTAAACCAGGACTAAACCAGGACTAAACCAGGTCTACACCAGGTCTAAACCCGGACTAAACCAGGACTAAACCCGGACTAGAGCAGGTCTAAACCCGGACTAGAGCAGGTCTAAACCCGGTCTAGAGCAGGACTAAACCAGGTCTAAACCAGGTCTACACCAGGTCTAAACCCGGACTAAACCAGGTCTAAACCAGGACTAAACCCGGACTAGAGCAGGTCTAAACCAGGACTAAACCAGGTCTAAACCCGGACTAGACCAGGACAAAGCCAGGTCTAAGCCTTGAGTAATGGCTCATATTTGGTTCTAAAGGAGTTACATGAGTAAACATTATCCTTCTTTCCTGTGGTCCTGCTGAATCCATGTTTCCTGTCACATCGGTGGGATTACAGCAGCCAATCAGCTTTAGCCCTGAGCCGACAGGAAGTGGGACACAGGTCACAGTGAATTCTGGGAGATTTAAGACGTGTAATATTTAATAGAAGCAGATATTTCTGTTCCATCAGCAAAAATGTGACGGTTTAAACCTGAAAACCACGTCTTTACTTTGGGATTAAATATGACTATAACCTCCTCTGGACCAATCACAGACCTCACAGAACTCCCGACGCGACTGTGAGCAAAGTAATAAGCCAACATAAGACAAAGACTAAAGACTAAACCAGGCTTAAACCGGGACTAAAGTAGTGCTCAAAATATAAAACCAAAACTGAAGTCCTGCATGATCTTGAATCCCAACCACAGAACTTAAACAGGACTAAATCAACTCTAAACTGTGTCTAAATTAGAACTAAACCTGGACTAAACTGTTTCTGAACTAAAGTAAACCTGGACTAGAGCTGTACTAAACTCTTAGACTAAACAACAAAAGGCAAGACTTACCTTGGACTAAACCAGGACTTAAACAGTGGTATTTTTTTTATAAAAACACTGATATTCTCTCAACAGTAGTTTTCAGTTAAATTTTGGAGTCAGTTTGTGTTTTTGATCCGAAGAAAAAGCCCTGAAGCGACTACATTTCACAGTGAAATCCTCAAAGCCGCGGTTATTTACTCCATATTTCTCTGCATCATCTGAGTCTGGGAGGATTTGGAGGTTAATTTGTCGAAGCAGAGGTTGGATCCAGCAGCGTCTCCTCCATTAACTCTGAGTCTGGCAGCGAGCCACTGTTTTCACACTCACACGGACAAACACACATTTACAGGCGACTCTGGTGATCACTGCAGGATTATCTGGAGTTTTCACAGCTTTATCTGGAAACTAAAAGACGGGCTGAAGTTCTTTAACGTTCTACTTAAACAGACCTCTCTCTCATCCTAGTTTTGACCAAAATGGGGTTTTTGTACGTTCTCGTTGTTAGTGTCCTTGATGCTTAAGTCACTTTTACAAAATTAAAACTCTTATAAAATAACAGAGGAAGTGTATATTCAGCTCTGGAGACGTCTTTTTACAGAGAAACGGAGAAAAAACAGGGATAAATATTGTCTTCAGTCACATGATGCTTAACGAGGTCTGTTCTGACGCTGAAGTCGGAGCTGAAAGTTTACGGTCAGCTCTAAACTTCAATTTGGTGAAATATAAAAGTATTTTAGAGAAAAAAAGGTCTGGTTTAATTTTTTTAAGAAAAGCAGGAGAGTGAAGACATTTAAGACCACTGTGGTTTATTTAAGTCAGGCTTGTCTTTTTTCACTTTGTGTTAGTCTCCAAGTCCAGAGTAAAGCAGCACGAGTCGTATTTATTTTAATCCAAGCTGAAGTCATTAATGCTGAGTTTTTCTCGTGTGTCAGTGAAGGCTTAAGCACTTTTTGAGACTTTGTCAGTTTTCCAGCGTCACATCGAAGCCCTGATGATTGACAGGTCATAAATAACTCCGGGGCAGAGGGCTTCGGGGGCGGACAGAGGTCACGTGACCCACACGACGACAGGCACGACCTGTGCACTCGGACACAAAGCCCCCCTCGGACCCTCTTTGTCCGGTGAAGGGGGGTCCGGGGGGGTCAATGATCCGGGCTGGACCTGAGTGACAGAGTCCTCTTCCAAAGTGTCTCTAGTGACAAAAGATAAATATAAACTCAGACTAATGTTCCTGCAGCAGTCGGGGAAGTCCTCTGAGACGGGGGTTCCCAAAAGAAGGGTCTGGACCTAAAGATGGGGCCCTGGAGATCAGGTTTGGGTCGTATAGAAGTCAGAATGAACACTGGAGTAAACGGTCAGGAGCTACACCTCAAATATCGACCTGATCCAGAGAGATGCTGCAAACATTTTACATTTACATTTATTCATTTAGCTGACGCTTTTATCCAAAGCGACTTGCATTGTTCTAATGTAATTACCAGTGTTACAGCCACTGGAGGCAAGGTGGGTTAAGTGTCTTGCCCAAGGACACAACGACAGTATGAGCTGTGGGGAGAGCGGGAATCGAACCGCCTACCTTCTGGTTAAAAGACGACCACTAGACCACTGAGCCACTGAGCTACTGCCGCCCAGGCAAAAGATGGACACCAAATATTAAAGTTAAAAGACTCACTTTATCAGAGCAGGCTTCAAGAACATTAGGAAATGAAACAAGGTCAATCTTTTCAGATCTTTTGGCCACCGCTGTACATTTTATTCAATCAATCTTCTACTACATAGTTTACCGCCGCAATACATTATAAGTCTATAAGTCAAATCAAAAATGTTGGCAAATGCTAGGCCTTAAGTCATCTTTTAAAAATCTCCAAACACCAGTAACCAATCACAGACGAGCACTTCAGACACACCCTGAATTATAGAATATACTCGGTTTTGTTCAGAAGTAAAGTTGACAACAGTGAGACGTCGGCCATTTTGTTTTCTCTCCAGAAATGAAGCCCTGACACGGTCCCCCCCCCCGACGTCTCAGTCTGGGCTCCGGTCTCTGAAACAGAAACCCCTGAAAGTCCAGCTCGTGTCGGGACTAGACCGGACTCTCGCTGGGACCTGAAACATTCAGACCGTCGTCGTGGAAACGTGAGACCACTGCAGCGACTCGGGTTTCGTGAACATGTGGCGCTGCGGCTCGCACTGATGCATCATGGGACATAAATCATTGTGTGAGAGTGTCCTCACGGTGATAGTGACCTCTCGTCTGTCGGGCGCTGCTGAGACTGAACCTGATCCAGGGTCTGTGAATGTTACACGACGGAGGAATGTGTCGAGAGTGAAACTGTGAAACTAAAGGCCTCAGCTTCGAACATCAAACTGAGCCGAGCCATTTGAACAACCTCTGACCTTTAGGGAAAGTGTTTGAGGAGGTTTATGTTTTACGATTTAACATTCGAGAAAGATGTTAACATGTCAGCGTCTGCAGGTAACTTTACTCTCAGCACAGACTTTGTAATAGAGAGTCATAATGATTAAACAAATACAAGCAGGAACCTATAAATGAGCTCTGTATTTGTTTTTGTGGCACTAAGTAATACAGCTGTTAGCAATGTGTTTAAAGTAATTTTGTGCTAAAAAACAAACGAGCAGAAGATTTGATCAAACGACCTCAGTAAATGATAAAGTGCTTTGATTTAGTCTCTGCTGCTCTTTGTTCTGATTGGATTAAATGTAGCTTAAGTTAAAGATCTAAACAAAACTAATCAAACTAAACTGTAATTATTGTATTTTAAAACAACATCCTGGCTTTATTTGATGTTCCTCTTTGGTTTTGGACTTTCTGTATTCCACAGGTTTTACTTTGACCCGAGTTTCAGGGAAAAACAGTTGTAGATTTAAAAAGTCTAAAATGTATTTGTTTCATTTTTACTTGAGATACAGGATTCCCCTAAGAGCTTTAAAAAAGCAAGAGTCAGGTTAATGACCAGTGTTTATGGTAGGACTTAACCAGGACTAAACCAGGACTTAACCAGGACTAAACCAGGACTTAACCAGGACTTAACCAGGACTTAACCCAGGACTAAACCAGGACTAAACCAGGACTAAACCAGGACTAAACCAGGACTTAACCAGGACTTAACCAGGACTTAACCCAGGACTAAACCAGGACTTAACCAGGACTAAACCAGGACTAAACCAGGACTAAACCAGGACTTAACCAGGACTTAACCAGGACTAAACCAGGACTAAACCAGGACTAAACCAGGACTAAACCAGGACTAAACCAAGACTAAACCAAGACTAAACCAAGACTAAACCAAGACTAAACCAAGACTAAACCAAGACTAAACCAAGACTAAACCAGGACTAAACCAGGACTAAACCAGGACTAAACCAGGACTAAACCAGGACTAAACCTGGACTAAACCTGGACTAAACCTGGACTAAAGCTGGTGGATTTGTTATATTTAGGTTTATTGTCTTAAATATATGTTTACACTGATGAAAAAACTGAGGAAATTAAAACGACAAATATTGTTGTAAATCCCAAAAATTCCATTTTGTGAAACAGTGCTGCGTTAGCTTTGTAGCTTATTTGTATTTTTTAGCAGCTGTAGCTACAACAAAGACAGAAACATGTTTAATTTTGTCCGGCTAACAGACTAGCATAAGTGACACAAATCCGGTAGTGACAGGCTCCTTCTGTGGCTTCTCTGTGATCATACACTTTGTTTGAACCAATCATTTCATTAGATCTGTGATCATCACTATTTTAACAACACAAAAAGAAAAGTCATTTAAATAGTAAATCCAACTAAATCCACAATAATCAGCAGCTGTTTTTCATGTTTAGTTTGAACTTTAAAACTTATCCAATAACTCAGGATCTGGCTGCATCATAAACCTAATCCAAAGGTCCGTCTAAATGAGTTTATGTGTGTAATGTGCTGCTGTAATCCTCACTGCTGTCGTTCTAATCCACTTTAAACTCTGCAGGTTAATCCTGTTTGTGTCTCAGGTTCTGCCCGGAGCCCGGAGCCGAGCCGAGGGGAAGGTGGGGCCGCTCCTGGTCTTTGTGTAGTCCTGCCGCTCCGGTCTTTGTGCGGTCCGGATCACTTTTATCAGATACCATTGTTGTGGGGCTTGTAGCTCCTTGTGTTTTTCTGAAGAGACACTGGTTTCTTTGTCTTCGACGCTGTTCGACCCGAGTCCGGTTTCACGCTGCGCTGGTGGGAAAGTCTACGCTCAGGGCTCAGGTTTAGGACGAGAACTGCTGGAGCTGAATCATATCTGAGGAATTATGTTGTTATTTAGGATGTTTTTGTGAATAAGTAGATATGAAGAGCAATAATGTTATTATTCTGATTAAATATAAAACCACAACTAAACCAAGGCTAAATTCTAGCTTAAATTTCTTCTTAAAGGAACTCAACCCTGGACTAAAAGTGTATTAGTCCAGGTGTAAGCAAGACCTGAATCTGGGACTGAACTAGACTAAACCGGGCTAAAACCTCAAACCTTTACTAAACTCACAGCTTGAACCAGGACTAAAGACTCACAATTAGATCCGTCTGTTAAAAACATCTCAGGCTTAACTCTGGTGTTATGTTATACAAACCTGTAGGGGGCGATAGCTGGCAATTTCAGCAAATAATAATAATGAGAAGAACCAAAAATAGAAAACACAGGAACACTGGAGGGAAGTTTGAATACTGTTAATACTGTTAACTACGAGGTTCGAAGTTTTAAGTAGAGCTCATTACTGCCCCCTACAGCCACCACAGGTACTGCTCTGTCCACTCTGTTTCTGAACAAAATAAACCCTGAGAACAGACAGAAGTATCCGAATGAGCCTTTAGTCGGACTAAACCAGGACTACCAAGGACTTCACCCTGATCTGATTTTTAAACTGGAACCTCCTAAAACTCCTTTGACTTAAAACAACAGCAAATTCTAACTATTCTCTCTTGACGACTGTAAATGTCACTGAAGTTTGTTCCATAAACCGAATGTGGATTCATGAAGGAGACGATGAAATGTGGCAGCTTTGGAAGAAGAATACTGCGGTATTTATACTTGCTCTGACCTCGTCCGGTTGTATATTACATTCATAAAATCAGAAGAGGCTCTTTTTTATTTGTTTATGTTCAGGTTGTAGTTTGAAGTGTCCTTATTTGGAAAGAAAGACTGTTAAAAGAAAACCCAGTTAAAAAAGACATGTTTAACTTGTATGTCTGGTCTGTTTTACTGCTGCACTCGACTAACTCTCTTTCTTTGGCCCAACATCATTAAACTGGGCCTCAATGCAAACTATGAAAGAAAGGTCAAACAGTGGGCCATGTGGGAGAGCTACTTGGATGTGAAAAATTGTGAAAAATGGTCTCCTTTTGTTGCCTCGAGTTCATGGTCGTCCTGTTTATCACAGCAGCAGCAGAAGGGCCCCATTACACTTAGCATTGTTTCCTTCTCAAGGTTCAACAGATGTGTGGCTCCATTTATACAAGTGTTTAGGTGACAGCAGCTAAAGGCTATGTGTTACAATGTGGAGGAGACAGAGTTATACACAGAGGGTTTAAGGACCTGTGCTTCCTCATCAAAGACTGTTAAAGATCAGTTTGATCAACACAGAAATCCTTAAAGCTACAAAATCTAAATGAAAGTAAAAAAACAGACTAACTCTGTCTCCTTCAAACACTGACCTCTGTGAGTCTGTACCTGGTCTAAGACCGGACTAACTCTGTCTCCTTCAAACACTGGACCTGGTCTAAGTCTGCCTGGGGCCCCTCAGCTTCACTTTACTGGCCCCTCTTCTTTTAGCTCCGCCCCTGTTCCAACAGCGAGTGATAAATGTCTCTTCGTGACAAAACCAAACCCCATTAGTTTAACGTGACCTGAAAGAGCCCGAGTCTGATTAATGACCTGACCCTCGCGGCGTTGTGCTCTTCGTCTCCGGTTTGGACCACCTCAGAGTCAAACCCACGCTGCCTTCAGGGGGCGAGGGAAATACGAGTGTTTGTCTGTCAGCGGCTCCGGTCGTCTTTTATGTTCCAAACAAGGCTGAACCCAAAGAATACATCAGACTTGGACCTGAGCCTGAAACTCCTCAGATTAGTAAATCAAAGAGAAGAGCAGTGCATGATGGGAGTGTGACATCACAGGCATGGAGCTGAAATATGGTCCAAAAAGAGAGTAAAACTGGATCTAAACTCCCACTCGAAGGACCGTACAGATGCCTCTTCTGACTTTCTCCTGAAGAGGCTTGTGTTTCCTCTGAGCTGTGAGAGAGACGTCTGCTGCAGAAACACGAGACACAAAAGTGCTTTATATGAGACAGAAATCTGAAGAGGACTTTTAGAAACATAAAGGTGCTGATAATTAATATATAGAAATTCATAAATGGGCTAATACTGTTCTGACTCTGGTGATGAGTGTGAGTGTTGTCAGAGGTCGGAAAGTCTCCACCTCCAGTGTGTGACTGTGGAGTGAATGAATAATGGACTCTGTAAAGCTTTGAGAGCCACTAGGTAAGAACAAGGTTCCAGTCTCCAACCTTTCTGTGAGTGTGACTTCTCTCAGCTCTAAGAAATCCTCCAACAATGACCAGAAACTCCCTAAAAGAAACCACTCCAAATGTTGAGGGTCTATAAATTTGTCAAAAGTGGCCTAACTCTGATTTAAAGCGTCCTGCAGTCCTGTCGTTTAGTCCTGGTTTCCTTCAGAGCACTGCTGACTAATGATGATGAAGAGGCAGAGTTTTGAGGCTGAACTCTTGGCCCCGGGGCCGAGGGACAGTGAACGCTCCATTAGAGAAATGAGGAGTCACCCTATCCGCGCTGTAACTCGGTTAAACTGCACTCTGCTAATGGTGTTAAAAAAGACGGAGAGGGCGCCGCGGCCCGGATCGCTTTCAGTTAACGAACTTTCATCAGGGCGCTGCGTTTGGGACGGACCATCAGTCAGCAGAACGAGAGAACGGGAGGCTTTTAGCCCGAGGGGGTCACACTCTTTTCTGGAGGTCAGTTTCCGAGAGTTTGACAATAATAATCGACTTTTTATGACAACAAGATCTACAAATGACCGAACTAATGCACAGAAGTAAACTGAAGCCACGAGCAGAGATGAACGGTCACACAAATGCAGAGCTTTATATTTGAGTTTTTAAATAAGGTTTGACAAAGAGGCAATACATTTTAGGAATTCTGACAGCCTTGCACTCTTTTTACTTTGATCTCATTTAAGTTGGATGGTCAGGTCAATGTCACAGAATTTAATTAATTTTATTTATCGTCACAAAATAAAAGTGAATCTTGGTTAATTATGAGACTTTGGTGGAAACAACAACAGAAATAGAAAATGGCGGGGTCTCTTGAATGTACGAAGAACAAACTGTAGTGAAGGCTTTTGATTTTCTCTCTGGATCAAATCTCGGTGTAATCTGTCAAAATGAACAGATGAAAAACAAGCAGGCTCCTCACAATGACAGAAAATATTTGTTATAGCCCCCCCGCGTTCGGACGTTTTATCGTGTGCTCCTCAGAACTTTTGCAGAAAAGTGGTTTAATCTCCTAATGACATATTGTAATGAGAATAATGTGTGAAAAAAAACATCACCAGGAGCGCTCTTTACATTTACATTTCTTCATTTAG
The DNA here is from genome assembly GCA_024416835.2 of Perccottus glenii. Lineage (NCBI taxonomy): Eukaryota > Metazoa > Chordata > Actinopteri > Gobiiformes > Odontobutidae > Perccottus > Perccottus glenii. Next base: position 28,800,657 of record CM044559.2, read on the forward strand.
CTGACGTCATCTTTAACAATGTCAACAAGAGAAAAAAAGGCCCCTAAAGGGACATTAGCAAAAAGAGAACAAATAAAGCTAACTGTCTGGTGCGCTTGACAAAGTTTTAAGTGTGCATAAGAAGGTTACTTTTTTTATTGTATTTTGCTGATGTCCCTTTAGAGGCTCTTTTCTGTGGGACAGACAGAAAAGAGGGAAAACACTTACTCTTTCTTTAAATAAAAAGTGAATACTAATTGTGTTTAAAAGCTAACAACGGCTAAGATTGGACTTGTAGACAAACTGATTTGGGAGATAATGTTTGACTTGTATCTCAGTCATGAATGTGTAACTTTATTTAATAATAAGTTTGAAGTTTTCCTCTAAACCACTTTGATTTGTTTTATTTGCTTCGAGTAAACAGTATTTTTAATCTCATCAGAGTCCGTCTCATAAATGCTACCTTCTCCTCTGAGTTTTATGAATCCAAACGAGCCGTGATTAAACCCAGACGGATCGACCAATCAGGACACGGCGTGGCAGACCGGTTCAAACTCATTAAATCAGTCTGAATTATCTGCTGATTGGTCGCTGACATGAATATTCAGAGGGTTTAATGAGGCGTTTGTGGACATCGGGATTAACGCCTGTAAACAACACTAGCGCCACACGATGGAGAAGTTTGAGTCAAAAACAGCTGCAGATTATATTTTGACTTCTGTTTTAAAAGCTTTGTTTGTTCAAACTGAGTTTTCTCTCTGGTTTTAGCCTGGTCTGGTTAGTTTAGTCCCATCTTTAGTCCTGGGTTTAGTCACTTTAGTTTTGGTTTAGTGTTGATGTCGAGACCACACGGACTGAGATCAGGTCAAGACCAGATCAAAACCAGAACTGGAGCACAATACACTTTAATAGAAGGGAACAGTTAAAACTAAACAGTCCAAGTCTAGTCTTAGACCAAGTCCAGACCGTGTTTAGTGAAGGACAAGACAAATATGTTTTTGTTCTTCGTTGGTTTTGACCTTTTACAAAAAGACCGGTCTTTAGACGAAGACCAGTGTCGAGGCCTACAACAGTAGTTCTGGTTTAGTCTTGTTTTAGACCTGTTTAGTTCCTTGTCCTTGTTTAGTCCTGGCTTTTGATTTAAAATACAATATAATGACGTGTTTTGTGTCGAATCCCACTGAGTTTTCAGATCTCAGTCTCCGTGTTTGAGGGAGTCTCTTGGGGCCGGTCTGATGTCAGAGGAGCGCTCCTTTTCACCTCAGGTGACTCCCAGACGGACGGTCCGCCCCAGCTCTGGTTCTGTGTGTGTGTGTGGGGTTGATGTGTGGGACCTGGGCCTCATTAGCTCTGAGGCTGGTCTCTGTGGAGCTGAACTGTAACAGATGTCTCTGCTGTTGTTACTGTTCGAAAAGAACCAGAGATTAAACAAGGTAGACCTTTATTTAGACATTTATACAGGTATTAATGTTCCATATTTGTTAATAATTAGTAAATGTTAAAAGTTGCTCAGGACTGAACATAAGTAGGATTAAACTAAACCAGGACTGAACTGTAGTTTTCACCCGGGTTTGTGTTTTAATTCCACAGAAACTAACCTTTTGAACAAACTCCTTCATAAACGGCTTCCATTGTGTGATAAATCTAAATCTGTTTCTGTTTGAGTCCAGCAGCTGTGGACCTCACGTTTACACACGACTCTGATTAATACCACTTTAACACGCACATCCTCAGCAAATGTTTCATAAAGTGACATTTAGATTCATTTACTTTGTTAATAACATAAAAAAGTCCACCTAAACAGAAGAATAAGTTTTGTTTTTAGGCCTTTAGTGTCAGAGGGTCTGTTTTTTTTTTTTTTTTGGGAGCAGAGCTTAGTCTGGTTTTGTTCGACAGAAGGCATTGTGGGAACAGATGTAGGTCTGTAACAGAGTAAACAGAAGAGCATATGTTGTATTTGAAAAATGTGGATCGATGGGTTCCATGTGCAGCTGGACTTTAGAACAGCCTCCAGTGCAACACTATACATGAACACCGTCTTTAGGGATTTTTCAAAGACATCAGTCAGACAGGTTCTAAAGAAACAGTTTGGTTGGAGCGCCGTCGTTTGTGAAAAGAAACCGTGGGCTAAACCCGATCTGGTCCTGGTTCAGACCTGGTCCTGACTTTGGTAAAACTCTCTTAAAGCAGTGAGTGTTTCAGCCTTTTCTGCTTCTGCTCCATCGAACGGAGCTAAAGACACAGCTGTGTTTCTGCTGCACCTTCGTTTCCTTCAGAGTTAAAGTTGGAGGAGGCTGGAGTTTTTCTTTGAGGTGTTCTTTTCTTTGTTGTAATGGTGGTTAAATATTGAATATTGAGTTCTGTTTGTGTGGTCTCACCTGTAAATGTGTGTGTGCAGGTTCCATCGAGGCGAGTACACGGTGGAGGTGGCCATTAACGACTACCTGGACATTTACTGCCCTCACTACGACGGGCCGGAGCCGCAGCAGATGGAGCGATACGTGCTGTTCATGGTCAACTACGATGGCTTCACCACCTGCGACCACCGCCGCAGAGGCTTTAAACGCTGGGAGTGTAACCGGCCGCAGAGCCCCAACGGCCCGCTCAAGTTCTCCGAGAAGTTCCAGCTGTTCACACCGTTCAGCCTCGGCTTCGAGTTCAGGCCGGGACACGAGTACTACTACATATGTGAGTGTTCCAATAAAAAACAACATCCATACGCACAATCCTGTTTTAAATAAGATTAAACTGTTAAAATCCAACTTTTAAGTCCAACTAAAACCAACTTCAAACCGTTTAAAGTCCAACTTGAACCACCTACAATCAAAAAACTTATTTAAATCTAACAAACACCACATAGAACCTGTTAAATACCAACAAACACTTAGAACAGGTCCACTTCTCACCTAAAACCTTTTAGAACACAATGTGGGGTTTAGAGATTATACTAACACACTGCTCCTAAAACCTGAAGACTTAGTCAAATTAAAAACATTGTTATTAATAGATAAAGCTAAAAACAACCAACTCCCCAGTGATATTCAAAAAAAACAAGTGGCGGCAGTAGCTCAGTGGTAGAGCGGTCGTCCTTCAACTGGAAGGTAGGAGGTTCGATTCCCGCTCTCCCCACAGTTCATACTGTCGTTGTGTCCTTGGGCAAGACACTTAACCCACCTTGCCTCGTATGAATGTGTTAGAATGTTGATGATGGTCGGAGAGTCCGTAGGCGCGAATGGCTGCCACGTCTCTGTCAGTCTGCCCCAGGGCAGCTGTGGTTACAGATGTAGCTGACCACCACCAGTGTGTGACTGTGGAGTGAATGATTGATATGTAAAGCGTCTTTGTGTCCCTGGAAAAGCGCTATATAAAATTGATATAATAATAATAAGTTAAACGAGCAGTGTGTTTGTACAACATTAAAGAGACGGTATTACTCAAAGTGATGTTATTCTGTGAAAACGACTGGACGGTGGAATAAAGGGTTACCATAGTTTTAAAAAGATTATATACAACTAGTATTTTTAACAAATATACTCTATTGTAATAAATAATTGTAAACATAACAAATAATACTCAAGAATTATTTAAATAATCAAATAATATGATTTGAAAATAATCTATATAATGACAATTAATGATAATTACTTTTTTTTTTGTTTTTTGTTTTTTATTAATTGTGAATTTGTTGTGGTTGTTTTTGTGTTTTCTTCGGTTTTGCTTTGTTTTGTTTGTTTTTTTATCTCAGTGATAAAAGGGGCAACCAGTTCAAATCTAAGCAAAACCATTTAACACTGAACTACAACATTTGTTACAAACCCCATAATAAGTCTCATGAGAGTTTGATCCTGGAGATTATAAGAGACTTCAGTCCAACCCTGAGCATCGTCAATCCATGTTCTCTCGGCCAATGGGAAGAGAGCTTGATTGAGACCAGGGCCAATCAGAAAAATGGATTTTTGCAAATAGTCAACATTTTTATAGTCATTAGAATTTGTTTTGGCTCTTTTATTAGCCTTATTTAGTGTGTACAGTAATATTCTATCAAAATACATTATGTACATTTAAAAATACTTAATAATCCAGCCACATTTTCATTATTTTTTTAATTAATAAAAACCAAACTTGTACAATAAGCGTATCTGCCAAAACCATTTTTTAACAATTGTCCCAATTTGATTACATTTTGGGGCATAATTTTTCATAATTCTTCTATGCAACCATGTTTCTTCAGTGAGAGATTTAGACAGTACTTTTTTTAAGTTAAACACAATAATGATGGTCTTGGCTGGTGAGGTTAGTCTAAAACATATTTTTGTATTAATTTTCCCACTTTTTTCCACTTGACCTGGTGCAGCCCTCGTCTAAAAGCCTCTGTTCAAGTCCTGCAGGAGCTCGTGGGGTCTGTGTTTGGTAATTATTGGTCATTAGAGGCTTTTAAAGGTGAGGCGCTAAAAGCTGTCATTAACTGAGCTGGGCTTGTTGTAAAAATCAAAGACACACACTCGTTCAACAGGCTCTTTGTTTTCTTAAAAATTCATTTATAAAAGGACCATCTTCATTGTTGTCATGTCTGAACAGAGGCTACAATACTGAACATATATTTTTTTATATCTGGAAAATAAGTCTTATTGAATATTGACTACAGTTATTATCAACCTTTTAGCCTTTTCTCTGGAGAATAACCACCAAAGTTTCACTCAGTTGTCGTCAGAAGTAGGGGTGCACCGATCCGACTTTTTCAGTACCGATACCGATACCGATGCCTGGGCTTTGTGTATCGGTCGATACCCGATACCGATCCGATACTATTGTTGAATTAATAATAAACAGTATACCTTCCACCTTATACCTTCCTTGAAGAGACTAAAGGCATCAGATTTTACTAACTTAACAGAACTAAGACAAAATAACAGTTGTATGTAAAGTGCTGAATTCTTATTTATTTAAAAAACAATTGTGCATTCAAATCTAAAATAGAATGTAATCAAACTCTTAAATTAAAATAAATAAAATGTAGCCATAAGAAACAAAACAGTGCATTGGTTGAACATACAATAGATTCAAGATTCAAGATTCAAGATTCAAGATTTTTATTCGTCACATACAAAATTATATACAGCATATATAACCAGCAGTGAAATGTGAGTCAGGTCCGCTCCATGGACAGTGCAATTATTAGGAAAACACACAGATGAAAATATACATAAATGTAGCTATGTAAGAATGAGATAAAAGTAAACAATAAAAAATATAAGAATAAAATCTAAAAATATAAAAGTGTTTAATGTAGGAATAAATCTAGATCGAAAAATAATGTACATGAATGTAAACTGTAGACTTAAAATATTAAAAATGTACAGGGATGTACAGTGTGCATATATGCATTTAGCTGTGGTCTTAAATATTAAGAATCACATGAAGGTGCAGGAAGCAAATGTGCAAAACAGTTTGTAGCAAAACAGAGTGACACTGTCAGTGTGTCAATGTGAGGTGGCTGGTTTAGAGTTCAAGAGCCTGATGGCCTGTGGGAAAAAACTCCTCCTAAGTCTCTCAGTTTTTGCCATCAGGCTGCGGTAGCGCTTACCAGATGGCAGCAGAGTGAAAATATGATTACTGGGGTGGGTGGAGTCTTTGATGATTTTTGCAGCTCTGCTTCTGCAGCGTTTGTGGTAGATGTCCTGCAGAGAGGGAGAGCAGACCCTGAAATGCGCTCAGCTAAGCGCACAACTCTCTGCAGGGCTTTGCAGTCTTGACTGGAGCTGTTCCCATACCACACAGAGATACATTGAGTCAATATACTTTCTATAGCTCCAGAATAGAAAGTTTTCAGGATTGCTGGTGAGACCCTGAATTTCCTCAGCTGTCGCAGAGATAGTACAGTCTTTGCCTGGCCTTATTTACCTGAGTTTGAGTGTGAGTAGTCCAAGTCAGGTCCTCAGAGATGTTTACACCGAGGTACTTGAAGCTACTCACCCTCTCCACAGGGGTCCCGCCTATTGTAAGAGGAGTGTAGGGCTGCTGCTGCGTCTTCCTGAAGTCTACAATCAGTTCTTTTGTTTTGCTCACATTCAGGGAAAGGCAGTTGTCCTGGCACCATGATGTTAATTTCCCTACTTCATCCAAGTATGCGGTCTCATTGTTGTTGTGAATGAGGCCCAGAACCACAGTATCATCAGCAATTTGATAATGGATGTGAGCTGTGCGAGGACACGCAGTCGTGTGTGTAGAGGAGTAGAGCAGGGGACTCAGGACACAGCCCTGTGGGGCTCCTACGTTCAGTGTGATGGAGCTGGAGGTGTACTGGCCTAGTTTCACCACTTGAGGTCTGCGGTGAGGAAATCAAGGATCCAGTTGCAAAGTGAAGGATTCAGTCCGAGGTCTATGAGTTTTGAAGCTAGCTTAGTGGGGACTATAGTATTAAAAGCTGAGCTATAGTCAATAAATAGCAGTCTTACATAGTTCCTGTTATTGCTGTCAATGTGTGTGAGAGAAGAGTACAGGATGTGAGAGATGGCATCATCTGTGGATCTGTTTGGGCGATAAGCAAACTGAAGGGGGTCCAAAGTATCCGGGATGGAGGAGCAGATGACGTTTTTAACCAGTCCTCAAAGACCTTCATGACTATTGATGTGAGGGCAACTGGGCGATAGTCATTTAGACAAGAGGGTTTATTGTTTTTTGGCACAGGGATGATGGTCGATTTTTTGAATGAGGTGGGAACCACCGATGTGGCAAGAGACTCATTAAAGATGGATGTAAACAAACCAGCGAGCTGATCAGCGCAGGACCGCAGAACATGGCCAGAAATCCCATCAGGTCCAGCTGCTTTCCTTACATTCACTCGTTTTAGTGCCTTTCGAACCTCGTCCTCCGTCACGGTGATCACATGATGATCGCTGCTCTGACGGCTGCTTCCTGACGCGCTGAACGGCAGACTCGCACTGCTTTGATTGCTTTGAAGCGGCCGTGAAAAGTGTTAAGCTCGTCAGCCAGCGGCACGGATCTGCTCTCACCACTGTAGAGGATTTATTTCCAAAGTCACAGATGGTCCTTAGTCCTTGCCACATGCGTCGGGAGTCATTTAGCTGGAAATGTGACTCAATGCGTTCCCTGTGTCTGTGTTTTGCGGCACTTACTGCGTGTCGGAGAGCATAGCACGATGCTTTGTACTCGCTCATGTTTCCCGACAGAAGGCGGCGTTGTAAGCAGCAGTGCGTTTGTTTATTGCTGCACGGATTGATCTGTCCACCCACGGTTTCTGATTAGAAAAGACCGTATAGTTATTTTGTCCGTAGCTTGTTCGGCTAGCGTGTTTACAAAGCTTAGCGCTACATCCGTGAACTTCGCTGACGTCCAATGAGCTTGCGCGAAACATGACCCAGTCTACGTCCATCGAGCCGCCTGTAACGTTGCTTCTGATTGGGCGGACCAACGCGTCACCACCCTCTGCACCGGGGATCTTGAGCGAGCCGTTGTTTATATTCGGTGTAAGGAAAATGGCGGCATGGTCCGATTTGCGAAAGCCGGTAGTGAGCGAGCTTTGTAGGCATTCTTAAACTGAGTGTAGCAATGATCCAGTGTATTTGGTCCTCTGGATGGACAGGATACGTGTTGATAAAAATTAGGCATGACTTTCCTGAGTTTGGCTTTGTTAAAGTCCCCAGCGATGATAGTAGCAGCGTCAGGATGTTTGTTGATGTTGCTGCTAAGCGCATCGTGAAGCTCAGACAAAGCCAAGCCAGTGTCTGCTTGTGGAGGGATGTAAACAGCAGTTATGATGATCGATGAAAACTCCCGAGGCAGATAGGATGGGCGGCAAATAATGGATAGGTGTTCCAGATGAGGCGAGCAGGAGCGCGACAGAGTGGAGATATTCCTGGGGTCACACCATTTCTTGTTAATCATGAAACAGACTCCCCCACCCTTGGATTTGCCGGCCTCGGCTGTCCTGTCCATCCGTAAAACAGAGAAGTTTTCAGACGGCGTTACAGCAGCGTCCGGGACCCAGGGCGTGAGCCACGTTTCAGACAAACAAAGGATGTTACAGTCCCTGATGTCCCGTTGGAAGTTTATCCAATAGTAATCAAACAGTAACCAAACATTGTAAACAAAAATATAAAGTGCAAAGTCCTGCAAACACTAATACTGAAACAATAACAAAATAACATGCACAACAATATAAACAACTTTTATTAGCAACAAATAGCAGTTTATAAAAAGTGCAAATACAAGAGTCAAACAGAATTAAATGAACATAAACATCCAGAACAGTTTAGTAGTTTTTTAGAGTGTGGGACCTCTCATAAAGCACAGCACACAGCTTTGATTAGCACATTTGCGCTGACTATGTTTACCCCTGCCTCTCCCTCCTCGACTGGGTAAAGTGTCAGGATGACCAACACGTATTTGTCCCAAACAGCTGTCAATAGAAGCCGCATTATTCCCGACACCCCCGGCACTACCGCGGCCACGGCAGTACACCCGCCCCGGCTTCTATCAGCTGTGCTAAAGGTAAAGTTGCAGGTGCTAAAGGTAAAGCTGCTAAAGGTAAAGCTGCAGGTGCTACGTGCTCACGGCTTCCCTTCCCAACATCCCCTTCACTACCGCGGCCAGAGCGACTAGTTTCCTACCGTTTCTTTCACTGACGTTTGTCAAAATGTGGGAAAAACAGCGTGTGCTTTATGAGAGACACTGAGAAAGGCACGAGCAGCAGCGCCGCTGTCCAAGTTACACACGCACTCACTCTCGCTCATTCTCACTTTCACTCGGCTGAAAAGACTCTAAAGGTAGATGTTCTCCCTCAGAATCAGAGTCAGCCATTACTAATACCAAAGCTTCATCACAGGTGTTCTTTTTTATTTGTTATTTTCAGGTTTATCAGCTCGCGTGTAGAGAATGAGGCTTCTATTGAGCCGGTCCTGACACTCCCACTGAGACGGAAATATCTCCACACCGCCGACTCTCTGGGATGCTCCATGTTGCTTCTAGCATGCGACACACGTGAAGCTGACGAATGACGTAGGTCCTGCAGCGACGAAGAAAAAAAAAACCTGGATCGGCCCGTGGATCTGTTAATTTTTCCGATCCCCGATCCAGCTATTTTGTCAGTATCGCGGCCGATATCCGATCCTAATATCGGATCGGTGCACCCCTAGTCAGAAGTCTCGTGACTCTTCTGCAGCAGCTGCTCCAGAGTCTGAGCTCTTCTCAGAGACGTTAGAAAAATCCCAGAACAAAATACAAAACCATCACAGAATCAAACGTTTGAACATTAAAATGAGTTTGTGGCTCATTAGGAGTCTTCAGACTTGTTAGTTCTGTCCAGATCAGTTCTGTTGAGTCAGCGTGGGCTCACTACAGAAGACCTTCAGTGAAATCTTCAGAAACAACACTCGTAACAAAGGGAACTGAATTTAATAATTCTGTTGAACACAATCATTCAAACGCATATTTTTCTTTTCTAAATGTGTAAATAAAACTAGTTTGTGAGAGGTTTTTGAAAAATCCGTCGAGATAAAGAGTCCCTGTGTCATGTGATCAGTGTGGGCCAATCAGGGAAGACTTTTAATCAAAAATAAAAGCTAATGGCTCAGTTGATTTGCTGCACCACACTGTCTAAACACATTTTCTTTATTGTTTCTGCTCTGACCCAGGCTCTGTTGTTTTAATCCTCGTTTTCGTGGTGTGTCTCTGTAAATCAGTGTCGTTAAGGACACAAACCTGGGAGCCATTTCCTCAAATTGCAGCTCATTTTGGACCAAACGGCTCCGACAGTGACGGATCGTCCTTAAATTACACTTAATGACATGTTTGAATGTCCGAACGGCGTTTGGAGCATGTTACGCTCAGCTGTTTGTAATCATCCAGGATTGTTTGTGTATGTTTAATAATTTGTGGATATAGTATGGTTTATTTTTTCTCACAGATATGGTCTATTGTTTTAATTTCTAAATGAATTAGGATTAAAATTGCAAAAAAGTCCAATGGCCAACTTCGGGGAAAAAAAACGGAGCAAAAAAAAGAAAAGGCTGTGATTATGAATCAAACCTGAGCACGTTGAGGGTTATAAAAGAAAAAGTAACTTCCTCCAAAACTGACCGAACTGTTTTTGTGTCGTTTCCTCGTTAGACTCGATTTATCAAGAACTAGAATTAAAAAACACAGCTTTGTTTTGTTTTCTCTGCAGCGTCTCCTCATCTGAACCAGGCCGGAAAACCCTGCCTCAAGCTCAAGGTCTACGTCAAACCCACAAGTGAGTATTATAGACCTGCTTTAGACCTGCTTTAGACCTGGTTTAGACCTGGTTTAGTCCTGGTTTAGACCTGGTTTAGACCTGCTTTAGACCTGGTTTAGACCTGGTTTAGACCTGGTTTAGACCTGGTTTAGTCGTGGTTTAGTCCTGGTTTAGACCTGGTTTAGACCTGCTTTAGACCTGGTTTAGTCCTGGTTTAGTCCTGGTTTAGACCTGGTTTAGACCTGCTTTAGACCTGGTTTAGACCTGGTTTAGACCTGGTTTAGACCTGGTTTAGTCCTGGTTTAGACCTGGTTTAGACCTGGTTTAGACCTGGTTTAGACCTGGTTTAGTCCTGGTTTAGTCCTGTCATTATCCAGAAAATCTCTTATATTTCCTACTTTCCTCGAGGCGTGTGAATGGGTCACATGGTTTACATTTTTACAAACTTTACTTAAACTCAACACCAAACAATTCACTGCAGGTTTTTATCGAGCCTGGCTTTTCAGTTTCCTGCAGCTGATTGAAAAAAAAAAATGTGTTGGATTTATGTAAAAGATCTTTATAAACGCTGCTTTAGAAAAACTGGTCCAAACTGTTGTAATAAAGTCTTAATGTAATAAAAAAGTTGTGTCATGAATTTAAAGAGCTCTCTCTAACTCCTCCCCAGACGACTCCATCTACGAGTCTCCGGAGCCGTTCCTCACGGACGACACGACCGGTGGTGTCTGCGTCTTTAAGCCCCGCCCCCTCCTGCTGTCGGCCATGTTGTTGCTGTCATCGTATTTCTGCGTCCTCTCCTTCAGCTCCTCGTAGCACCTCCTCCTCCGCTAGACCTCGGCCAATCAGACGAGGCCTGGGAACTTCACAATGGGGAAGGGTCTGGAGAATGTGGGCGGAGTCTGGAGACAATGGGAGGAGCTAAGGATGTGACATATTTCTTGTTTGAGCAACTTTAAACTCCCCAGGTTTAAACAGATGAGTGGGACTTTAAAAAGATGTTGCTTTGTAGTTTTTATGACGCACCATTTTGATTTGGTTTGTAGCCCGACTTTGTAAAAGGTCATGTCCAATAACACACTCTTTAGAGCTTTTTATTTGAAGTCCCATCATTTCAATGATAAGGGCTCGTCAATTTTACTTTTTTTTTATTTTTTATTATTAACTGTTTTTTTTAGGAATAATGCCCCATAAATGCATTTTATTTCTCCAAAAAAGATTTGAGATTAAAGAGTTTCAGTTTAGACCTGGTTTAGACCTGGTTTAGTCCTGGTTTAGACCTGGTTTAGACCTGGTTTAGACATTTACATTTACATTTAGTCATTTAGCAGACGCTTTTATCCAAAGCGACTTACAAGTGAGGATAACAATGGAAGCAATTTTAACAACACAAGGTACAAAAAGCATAAGTGCACAAAAAACTAGTCAGTTTAAACCCAGCGCAGTATACAATGCTAAGGATAAGAGATTTTTTTTTTTTTTTTTTTTTTTTTTTTTTTATAGAAAGGAATCGATAGAAAGGAAGTAGGACTCAGTGTTTGTCAGTCAGGTGTTGACGGACCAGGTGTAGACCAGGTTTAGACCTGGTTTAGTCCTGGTTTAGTCCTGGTTTGGACCTGGTTTACACATTAACCCTTCAGCTGTTTTTTGTGGTGAGTTTAAGTTGCTCTACAGAAACGTTCCTCCCAGTCTCCAGACATTTTCACTAAAACTGAAGACTCCATCGTCTCGTTTCAATGCAGTGAACTCAGTCCAGGACCAGGACTGGACTGAACTAGGACTGAACCAGGTCTGGACCAGGACTGAACCTCTTCAGAAGCATTTAGCCTCATCCCGCTCTAAACCCTTCTTTTCTTTGACGAGTCGCAGAAATGAGTCGAACAGTTTAAAAAAGCCCTGGTTTTAAAATGAGTCCTGGACAATCTCAGTAAAATCTGAATCTAACATGGACCGCAAGGTTTGTAGGAAACATTTGACAAAATCATTGGCTGAGAGTCAACTCTGCCCCTAATGCTTTGTATTTTAAGGGGGCGTGGCTTCACACCTGTCAATCACCAGATGAGGAAGATGATTGGTGCTGTTTCCATGTGGTGCTTGGGCTGTAAAAAAAAAAAAATAAGCCCCTTTTTTCTATTTTCATTGCAATTCTGGGATAATGTGGCCATCAAAATAAAATAACACTCTAAACGTATAAATAATTGTGTTTTTGTTTTTAAATCTTTACTGTACATTTTTGTTTTAAATGACACCCAGCCAAGCATTTATACAAACATTTATTTAAGATTCAGACTGGGTCACATTGAGTCAAAAAGCCATATCTGCAATAACGTTTATTTAAGAGTCTCAATCTCAATTATCTATCATAACTGAAGCAATGACGAAAAAAAATTGTTGCTAACATAAAAAGAAAACATGCTAAAGCTAACATTTACAAAAAAAGAAAAAAAAAACTTTTTTTGGAATAATTGAAAATGTCTAGTTATTTTTATTTAGTTTTATTTTTTATTTATAATGAATTTTCATTTCTGTGACTTTTGTCCTTTTGCCATTTTATTCTTTCTGTAAATCTGCCAAAGATTTTCTATTGGATTTTTTTTTGTAATTTTTTTTCCTTTTTTTGGCAAATAACCAACCAATCAGCGATGGCCTTTTCCCAACGGTGCTGAACTTTTTCGAGCTACATCTTTTGTTTCGTGTCCCGTGTGAAGGAAGCAGAACAGGGACATGCTGGGAAATGCAGTATCTGAGGAACGCACTGTGACGGATGTAGCACTCGGACTCTTTAACAGAGAAAAAGAAAACGGATTATTGTTGTTATTACTTTGTGAAGAGTTGCTGTTTTGAGGAAAATGAAGGAGATTTTGTGGAAAAGATGTTTGTCGTTGTTGTTGATGTAAAATGTTGTGTTTCTTTTGTCACAATGCATTCTGGGTGGTGTAGTCCTGTGGTATTGGTCTGGTTTAATGAAAAAGGCAGGATATTGATTTATCAGATTTGTCAGCTGTGACCACATGGACCATAACCAGTGATTATTTCTAAATCAACTTAAAGATTATTAACAACCAGATATTCTCTTGCCTTCTCAGCACCACAGCCATGTCCTGACTCCTCCCCCTCGGGCCAGTAAAGTGCGTAAAGCACCTGAAACAGCTGCTCTCCAACAGCACAAACCAAGTCTTAAATCCAGTGGTGAATCAAAAATACAAGGTGCTCACTTGAAGAGAGGAAAGAGAGGTACTGAAAAACCTAACAAGGTGATTGGTGAGAAAATTAAGAGAAAACTGTTTCATCGCGAGCACGTTTGAAAAGTTTAGAACAAACTAACTCGAGGTGTTGGAACACCCTCGTATATTCTAGAAAAAGTATGCACAGTTATTTAATATTTGTTATAAAAATCAACGTAAATATTGGGTATCTGCCAGTTAAGGCTTTAACAGTTAGCTTGTTGGAGCTACTGGTGGTCTCTTTTGTTCATCGCTTAAGGGATTAAATTCAGTGACATCATCAACGAGCGACTTAAAGAATCCGAGCAAATCTGGTTTCTACACCGGCTTAAATGAAATAGATGCCCCAGGATCTGAGGCGGGACTTGTCCATATGTCCATATGCTCACAGCTTCAACTTCACTTCCTCCAGTTTTTGTGCAAAAGTCAGATGTTTGTGGACAAGGTCAGAGG
>CM044559.2:28819543-28892043 GCA_024416835.2 Perccottus glenii
GGGAATTGTTTTTTCTTTTGAACGAGGCCCGAGAACAAAAGGAATCGAGAATAGTCAGAAATATCAGAGTACAGCCGACAAAATAATAATTATAAACTAAACATTTTCAGTTTTAATCAAATGAAGGATGTCAGAGTTTCTAGAAACAAACAAAAAACTTATTCGTCTTATAATCCTTAAATATTTGCATTTCCTCTCAGCCTTTGCTAAAATAAGCCAGAAGGTCATTTCATATGCTTTATCAAAAAAAAGCCTTATTTTTCCAGCGAGGCACACTTTTGCCATGTTCGATGTGAAAGGAGCTAAAACAGAAGGAACGGTCGCTACATTTACCTGCACAGCCTTAGCTTCACCACAATTACAGCTTACAACCGAGGCTTAACGCTTTTAAAACAGAGGACTAGTGTTAAACTTCACTTGTGTCCTTAAAAAGGTAGGAGGGACCTTTTCCCACAACCAGAAGAAAACCGGTCTGAACCAGGACTAAAGGCACAACAGGAGATAAACCAGAGCTAAATCAGAAAATACATAATAACTCCTGTTTCTTAACCTTTGTGAGCAACGTCATGAGCTCAACAGAAAGAAGCAACAGCGGTCCTGGTCTGGACCGGGTCTGGTCTGGACCGAGTCTGGTCTGGGCCTGGTCCAGGTCTGGTCTGGGTCTGGTCCGGGCCTGGTCTGGACCGAGTCTGGTCTGGGTCTGGTCCTGGTCAAATAATCCACATCCGTATAATTTATTAGTGTTTTTAAAGCGGCACTGCCTAACCTTCAGCCACTAGAGGGCGCAGATCCCTCTACAGACTGTGGGGTTTTGGAGGAAACTATCCAAAACCAGCAAATCTGGAAAAATAAATTAAATACAAAGTTGAACTCATCACATGGACATCGGTCTCCATCGGAAACTTTTGGAAAAGCTCAGGTAACATAAAAGGTAAGGAACATCCTGAGCGCCCTATGCTAAAGGAGGTATGAAAGGAAACACTGAAGCTCCTTTCTTACCTCCTTTCCTAACTAAAGTGAGAATTCCAACAGCTCTTATCATGACGACTATAAAGTCCGTGTGGGTCATTACTCAGTATTTGTTTCTCTGTAGACACTCTGACATCATTTTCTTTAGTTAAACAGGAGCAGAAACATTTATATTTTGTTGAGTGTACTCTTCCCGAGACAGAAATGTCCTTCCTCTCCTCGACTCGGAGAGAAAAGCCCAAGGCAAGAGTGGCTACAGGTGACAGCATAGAACAAAGAATTCCTGCTTTATTTGATTTTTTTGTCCTGACGATAAACCCAGAACCCCGTCTTCGTTCCCCAAACTCGGATTAACCCCAGACTCTTTTTCTAAAACAGACGTCTGAGGTTTATCAAGTTCTCTCTGTCTTTTTTTAAAACTCTTTAAAACAAACTAAAATACATTACAAAAATAATTTAAAGTTACATGAGACTTCACGTTGCAAACATGCACTGGAATGTGGAGTGTAGTGGACACGGCCCACAGCAGATACTGGTCCGTCTCAGGTCATCGCTGCGAGCCGATTGGTCAGTCCCGGTCCTCTCTGCGTCCTGATTGGTCGCCTCAGATGGAGGACTTTGAGAAGGACACTCTCAGGTGGTGGTTCTCTCCCAGGTCGTGGTTGTGGAGCTGGATCAGAGACTCGATGGCTTCCTCCACTGAGCCCAGCTGGATCAGAGCCATTTTGTGGTCCTTCCTACAAACGTTAGAGACAGAGTCCTGGTTCAGACCTGGTTTAGTCCCGTTTAAAGCTGAGGGTGATAAAAAGTTACTCACTGGAAGAACTTGAAGGCTTTGACGATGGCTCCTGAACTTGAGAACAGCATCTTCAGGTCGTCCTCCACCACAGACGGGCTGGAACAGAAGACACTGTTACCCTAAGGATCTACGCCCTCGTCTTTAAACGGACGGAGCTAAACTCACGGTATGTTGGACAGGTGCAGCGTGGCCGACGGGGGGAAGATGTTGGAGTAGTTCTTGGAGCCCGGTTTCTTGAAGCGGTGCAGAGGGGAGTTGCTGTAGTCTTTGGTCAGGCCCTGGTCCTCGTGTCCTTCTCTGGGCAGCTGCACGCTCGAGTGTTTGGACAACGTGATCCTCAGGGGTTTACCGTGAAGACGCTGGCCGCTCAGGTGGCTCATCACTGCACACGGTGGAAACAGCATTAGCACTGAACCAGTTTTTATTCAAGAAGCGTTTCAACATTTAAGAGCATTTATCTTAAGGCATGCTACAGTAACTTTTGCCTTTAACTGTGCATTAAAATGTCAAATGCTGTAGTGTTGGGTATTTTGGTAAAGAGCTAAATGCAACAATAGACAATGCTTTATTAAAATTAAACTGATAATAGAGTGCATGGTAAAGCAGTGGTGTCAAACTCAAAGTCAGGAGGGGCGGTGATCGTAATTAAGAAGTATTTTAGGGGCCAACCACTGCAACAAATTCAAATAAAACCTTCAAACACAACTGTGTGTCTCTCAACATGAAAGAACCTGGTTTTTAAACACGTGTGTCCAATTCCAAGAAACTTGTCATTTCTGAGTTTAACTGTAAAAGAGCAGAGCTTTATCTCTGGAGGGAGGGGTTTAACCTGAAACTAACTCTGATTGGACCAGACTGTTCTGGTCTCATAGTCGTTAGCTCTGAAAGGACAGTGTGACTCCTGAAGTGAGAGTCGTTAAGGCTCAGGAGAGTCGTTAGTGACACTGCTCCATTCAGGTGCAGAGTCGTTAAGGCTCAGGAGAGTCGTTAGTGACACTGCTCCATTCAGGTGCAGAGTCGTTAAGGCTCAGGAGAGTCATTAGTGACACTGCTCCATTCAGGTGCAGAGTCGTTAAGGCTCAGGAGAGTCATTAGTGACACTGACATGTTCTGATTTAAGTTTTAAGAACACGTAGTTGGTGGGAAGCCTCCTCCTCTCTTTTTTACTCTCCAACGTGCCCAATCCAAGTTTTAGTTTTCTAAAAAAGTAGTTTCACATTATGTCACCACTGAGCCATTTTGTTTTGGGACAAATAAAATTGACTTTGTTAATGTTCATGCTCTTGTTTTAAATCCAGACTAAGTAGTTTTAAATGATTAATACAACAAGACAAAATTGAGAGAGGTTTATTGCCAATAGCCAACTCTGTTCTTCCTCTTGTGTGTTTAATCTGGCCCTACGACTTATCGAGTACAGACTACTGTCATTACCGAGCTGAGCCTGTGTGGCGTCAGACATTTGAACCAGAGCGTTCTCTTTCTTGTTGAACAGGATCTTCACTCGCATCACGTCGCCGTACACACCTTCAACAGTCGACAAAATACAACTTTAGATAAGATCATCATTTATAAACATAAACATGTGCTAAATCATCAAAACTCAGCAAAAATCCTGTTTCTATCAGTCTGCCATTCCACTGACACTTGGTCTTAGGGTCAAAACTTTAGCAATTGAAAAAAGTTTCTCATTTAAAGGATATTTTTTGAATGAAAATGGGAGACCTAGCAGATGAATAAATAGTCAAACTTTGAGGGGAAATGGTTAAATCTGAATTTAAATTGTAAAAGAAATGAAGAAGTTCAGGTCGAGGTGGATAGAGAATAAAAAAAGTGGGGAATTTTGTTTGAGGAGCTATGAATTATGGGAGATTTGACTAAAACCAAGAGCAGCTGATTAAGCACTGAGGTCATGCAAAACTAAAGAAACTCATGCAACTCAGATTTACTCAAACGACCAGAGCACAGTGAACGCAGCATCTCGAGGCCAGCGAGGGTTTTCATTTAGACAGTTCTGAGAATAAATCCCACAACAGCAAACTTAGATTAGGACATTCTAAATCTGCATCTTATTGTCTTGTTTAAACGTTTAGCTTGTTGGCTAACTCTGGCATATTTACAGTTTTTTTTCTTCCGTCTATCAATATGCACTGTCCCTGAAATAAAACAAATAAATAAAAAATAAAATAAACAGATATAGATGAACAGCTGTTTGTCATTTATTATTTTTTTAAACCCTTAAAGCAACACGTTTCCTGAGGTGTTTCTTTAAGGCTTCTGTAGGGTTTGGACCATGTCGTGCTTTGGTCTCTTTGAAATGCTGCGTAAACTGTCCCCACACATTTTAAATCATCATCATCATCATCATCACAAATCTGCCCAAAACCAGCAGCAGACACTTCATTAAAACAAAGATAAATAATAAAAATTAGAGCGAGCTGTTTGTGGTGAAACGTACCGAAGAGAATAAAGAGGCAGTGGGGCGTAACTCTCTTTAGAAACAGATGAAGGAAGGACAGGTGAAAAAGGGCAGACAGGTGCAGGTCCGAGGGCGTTTCCATGGCAACAGATTACACCAGGTAAAAACAAACAAACAGAGAAATAAACAGAACACAGGTGAGGGAACAATCAGAGGGTTTCATTATCATCAGAGGAAACGAGAACCTTCAGGTGTGGCTTTAGATTCAAGTTACAGGTGTGTGTTTGTGGAGGCCAACAGACAAAAAGGGCAGACAGGTATTTTAAAGTAAAGTTTGTCTTGACTCTTCAGGTATTAAAGGATGATGCACTGGTGAGTTGTTTTACTAACGCTCTGACCGTTATTATAAAAACACACGAGGATATGTGAAGTTATAAAAAGAAACTAGTCAATCTCAGTGTTGTGAGGGTCACTGAGTCACTCCGGCCACATTCAACCTGTGCACCAGGAATATTCCAGTAGTATTTCTTTCTTCCACCACATTTCAAGATATTGCTCTACGTTTTGTGAAAGTGTTGCTTTTACCAAAACAAGAGCAGGAGAACTAACTACGTCTGTTGGATAACAATGAAGTCATGTGACTTTTTTATTTTGATTATACACTTTCTGTTTTTATTACATTATGTCGACAAAATGGTGGTGGATAGATGGATCTATTAGGAATAATATGGCTGTAAGTTTTGGATGTTGAGTGCATTGGGTTGACTTGTGTAAATGTGTGCTTTTATATGACATTATGGTGATTACGTTTGGACATAAAAGAACACAGAGCAGATGTCTGTGTGACCTCTCACCTCTGGGTGGAGGTTGCTGACCAGTATCACACAGTTTGCAGCAGGAATCGTGTGGAAGCCCAGCCTTGTGCCCCCGGGCAGAGACAGAGAAGTGAGGGCCCCTGGGAGAGCGGGGACCGTCAGGCCGGGGTACGGGGACGACACTAAGGACAGAGGAGACGGACAAACACTGAGACACAAATACAATACAAAGTCCAGATGGTCCATTTAAAAACACCTGTACAGCGTTTCCCACACACCTGCAGGAAGTCTATGGGAGGTGTTGATGATGTCATCGGGGGTGTGTGTTGGGAGGGGCTTAAAACAGGGAGTTGTAGACCTGTTTGAGATGCATTGAGCTTACTCTGCTTTTAACTCTCACCACAAGGACGTGTGCAGTGTTTGTTTTAATTACAGTAGATTTATGAAAATGACCCGCGAGTAATTTAGATTTTAAACACACGCTGCTTAAACTCAGTGCAACAGGATTACTGTAGAAATAGTGTCCGCTCACGAACGAGCCTGGTGTCATTAAACAGAGGTTCATCTGGATCAATTAAAAAGTTACAGGCTGCTGGGAAGAAAGTAACTTTAACAACAGCCCAAATGTTTTGTTAATGCTAATGCTTTAGCGTCGCTCTGTCTGGGTTTGTATCCACCGCTCGTGTCACTGCAGAGTGTGGACAAACTAAACACGAGACAGCGCTGGTTTTCTGGAGAGATGTAGTAGTGTGGGGCGGCAGTAGCTCAGTGAGAGCAGTCGTTCTTCATCCGGAATGTAGGCGGTTCGAATCCCGCTCTCCTCACAGTTCATACTGTCGTTGTGTCCTTGGGCAAGACACTTAACCGTCCTTGCCTCCAGTGGTGTTCCAGCTGTGACACTGGTGAATGGAACCTTAATGCAAGTCGCTTTAAAATGAAAGCGTCACTTCTGAGCACCAACACTGATGAAGTCACTTTGGATAAAAGCGTCTGTTAAATGTCTGTTAAATGACTAAATGTAAATGTAGTATTGGCTGCAACTATTGCCAACATACTGTA
Source organism: Perccottus glenii (assembly GCA_024416835.2). Taxonomy (NCBI): domain Eukaryota; kingdom Metazoa; phylum Chordata; class Actinopteri; order Gobiiformes; family Odontobutidae; genus Perccottus; species Perccottus glenii. Next base: position 28,825,602 of record CM044559.2, read on the forward strand.
TCTTCGCATTTATTGGAGAAAAAAATGCTAAAGTTTCACTCGGAGGTGAAGCTTTCGCGGAGAGCGCATCAGAAGAAGCGGTCTCCTCTCTCTCCTGCAGCGGCAGAGCTCCATGAGCTGATCAGCAGGAGGCGGAGTCTGAGTCTGAGCAGCCACAGAACAGACCGTAACACTTAAATGTAATTTACCTTCTCAAAATTCAACGCCCAAGTGTTAGATTATATTTACATCACATTTGGAAACTATGGTGGTGTGCCTTAGCTTTCTTAATGTGTGGGAAACACCATGTATAATTTAATTAGCCTGGCCAGCCACGACTAACTCTTTTCCTGTTCTATACAAAGACGTTAGTCTGGTGCCCTGGTGCTATTTCAAGGGCGCAATGTTAACCAATCAGAGAAGTGCAAAAAAAAGGCAAAACCACACAGCCGTTTGTCCACAAGGAAACCATGTTAGCGTCGCTAGTTAAAAGCTAGTGCTCCAGCAGCAGAGCGGACACCAGAGCTGTCATTTTTATACTTCGCTGGTTTTTCAAAACCGAGGCCAGAGCAGAAATAAACGGCCTCTCGGAAGCCATGACCGCCATGTTGAATGTTTTGGACTAGCTGCACGAGCCGAGTTACTCGTTTATGACGTGGTCAGTAAACCACGCCCTGCTGCAGACAAACGGCTTGTGATTGGTCCGTCCACAAAATCACTGAAGAAGGGATTCACTGAGAAAGGGACCAGACTGTCCTCCTTTTGAAAAAGGAAACGGTCGGCTAAACCAGGCTATAATTTAATAACATACAAGTATGGTTATGTTCATGTGTATGCACGATACATCAAGAACATGAACGTTTAATATTATTCATATGTTATTTGTAAAATGTATGTACCATTGTACTTTTGATGCCATGTGTTAGATGTGTGTTATTAATGTTAAATGTAATATGTAGAGGTTTGGATAAAGGCACAGTTGTCATGGTACACCGAAAGAAAAGGGTGTTGGATTTGACTAGTTCACACTTCCTCCTCTACTTCGGAGCATTTATGTTGCTGTTCTTCTGATGCACTGTTAAAAGGTAAGTTTATGTGTTGCTAAAATAAATTGATGAAACTAAATAAAGTTAGATGACCTAATGTCTTCACAATTCATAAATACTATAATTCCAGTGTGACGCAGCGGTTTAGGAAGTCCAGTTTTAGAGACAGGTTTAGGTGTAAGAATGGATATTGCTGCATTTTATTATTTTAAAAGCCATTTCTTTGACGGTGGTATTTACCTGTAGGCTGCAGGGTGAAGGCCGGGGTGAAAGTGTGAGTGGCTCCTGGATACGGTGCAGCAGGCATTAAACCTGGAGCTGCAGACAGAGATACAACACACACAGAGGGTTAACAACAGGAAGGAAAAAAACACTGATGAAGCACTAACACTGCTGTAATTTCATTTAACTGGCTGAAGCAGTGAGAGTCCATTTTAGATGCTTTTAGTTCATCACAGCATAATGTTACAAGCCGTATTAAAAATAAATCTATATCCTGACTTTAGACTGTCCACACATACATAGATATTTTTAAAAAGTGACATTTTACCCAAGAATGAAGCAGAATTTAGGAAAAAAGGGACAAAACGGATTATTTACACTGTATATTTATAAGATATATTCATGTAATTTAAAACTATACAGTGAAGAAATACGTTTTGTTGATTTTACTCAATTATTTTGAATGTATGTTTGGCAAACTTATCAAATTAATTAAATCCAATCCAAGTTTATAAATACAGAAGACTCAACTGAGACTAAAGGTAAAAAGAAAAAATACAAGAAATAAGTGTAAAGTGGATATTTTCCCAAGTGTTTTGAACAAAATACACTTACATACTTACACATTAAACAATTATTAAAGCCCTCACATGTCCTCCAGGGCACTTTAAGGAAATAAAGCAGTGACAACATTCAGATATTTACCTTTTCAACACAAAGTGAGGAAAACTGTTATAAAATTTTCATTTTGTTAAAAAAACATCTACCACAGAGGGTCAAAACTCACACTTTAAATTCCCCGTTTGTTACAGAAGGGCACACACTTTTATCTACAGTTTCACTAAATCTGCATCTACTTAATCTGGAAAATACATTTCAATTAGTTTGTTTTCTGGTAATTAACCGTCTAGCATCGCAGTCCTGTCCGGCTTTAATTGAAGATTTTTTCTTCACTTTTAACTTTGATTTTCTATGTCAAGTCATTCTATACGTTTTATCAGTTTATATGTGTTTATTCCCTTTCATATAGACCAGGGCTCCCCAACCACACAATTTGATTTTGTTTTTTTAAATTAGTAATTGATTTTATAGTAATATAAATACAGTAATATTTTATGTAATATTTTTGGTCTCTTTTCCACATTAACTCCACTTGACTCTCAGTTCTTTTAGGTGCCGCTGGAGAGTTACTTTGATGAGAGGCAGAAGACACAAGGACAACAAAAAGAAAATATCACTTGTTTAACCCAATTACGAGTTCATCGCAGCAAAAGGCGATACAGAAGCCCCGAACCTGCTCTGTGTCATAATAATAGATTAGATTATTATTTTCTCCCAAGGGACTTAAAGCTTACAGGCCATCCATTACTCATTCACTCCACAGTCACACACTGGTGGTGGTAAGCTGCGTCTGTACCACAGCTGCCCCGGGACAGGCTTCTCCAACCACCACCAAACATTCTCACACATTCATACACCAGGGCAGTGGCACTGGAGGCAAGGTGGGTTAAGTGTCTTGCCCAAGGACACAGTGACAGTGTGAACTGGGGAGAGTGGGATTTGAACCGACAACCTTCCAAGATAAGCCTTTGGAAGAGAACACAAACATTATGGACAACTTTAAATCCGCTGCTTCCATTTTTGGTCTATGAAAGAATGTTAAGTGTGAAACTGGTCTGTGGTGCAAACACGGTTGGGGACCCCTGATTTATACAACTGGAAAAAACATCTACATTTCCAGAGTTTTGAGGATGAATAGAATAATCAAAGACCTTTTCATAATCTTGAGCCTATTTTTCTCTGTTGGGTCATTAGTAATTGTTAAGCCCCAGAACTTATACGTTTTATTATTTTATATGAGTTTCATTCCCTTCTTATAGATTACAGATCACATTACTGAATGCAGTGGCCATAGCAGGGTGCTCCATCGGCGGCTGGGCCTCTCCACTCGGCAAGTCCGGTCTGGTGAAGTCCCGGCTCCGGTCGTTGTTGAATTTAATATCGAGAGTGTTGAGTTTGGAGAAGCTGATCCTCAGAGTACAGCAGCCGTTGTATAAATTCTGACCGTCCAGTAACTGAAGGAGGCAAGCACATTTACAACCGGTTTATAAGAGTTTATGATCAGTTTAATCAGGAAAAAAGGGGGCTTACTCACCACTTTGGCGGTCTGAGCGGACTGACCGGAGTACTGAAGCAGAGCCTGAAACTGGCTGTTTTTAGTGAAAACTATGATCCGCAGAACTGTGCCAAACTTTGCAAAAACCTAGGAATGAGAAGAGGCGAATTCAATTCTAAACGAAAGCATAAAAAAAGACACATTACCATTTGACAAAAGCTGGAAATTGTTTATCAAGTTCTATTTTGTCTTTACACAGATGTATGTATAGGGCTCTTCAAATTATTAACTGAAATGCTGAGATTCTGAACTCTTCTGTATGTTATAAGAAGGAAGACTTTTTATATTATTTTACATTTATGCATTCATCTTATTTCTACACTGTTAACATATCCATTGTTTTTTCTTCTGTTCTTCTGAAGAAAGTGAGTTACCTGGCAGAGAGCGTCCATTGTAACGGGGCAGACCATGTTGTCCACCACGACCCGGAGCACGGTGCTGGTGGCCGTCACCACAGTGTCCATGTGAGACGAACTGAGGGCCCGCAGAGCTGCCTGGGCCCTCTGCAGACAACAGAGACAGGGTCAGGTTAAAAAGACTGGCTTAACAGAGAATGTAAGTAAAGTCTAAATATAATATTGGTTGAGTATAAAAGTGTATCTGCAGGTTTCTGAGATTTATTTTACTTTTTTCACATTTACATTATTTTAAAATGAAAATAAAATGTACTTTACGCTGTCGGTTCCTTTTTAAAGACCTTTGAAACATGGATTTAAGACATTTTAATGCCAATTAAGGCCTTATTTTTACATTATGGAATTTAATACTTTTAAGGATACACTGGTATAAAAACTTTAAGTACTAAAACTTCAAGTGGCAGTTATTATTGTGAGAGGAAGCCAATAAAATTACCATTTTACATTTAGTCATTTTAGCTCATTCACCAGTGTTACAGCTGGAACACCACTGGAGGTTAAGTGTCTTGCCCAAGGACACAACAACAGTATGAACTGTGGGGAGACCGGGAATCGAACCACCAACCTTCTCGTTGAAGGATGACCGCTCTAACACTGAGCCACTGTTGTATGTATTTATAAACTTAGTTTATAAATTAGTGAATATGTTTAAGTTACATGGGTTTATCTAATTATTTTCAAATTCAGGTGTGTACCTGTTCTTTCCACACATCAGACGTTAGAGGCTGCATCTTATGGTTTGGGTTTAAAATGCAACATAAAAGAAACATTACATTACAACATACAACTCCTTTTCCCTAAAATGCTAAACAATTATGCAGCTGTCCAAATTTCTTTTCTGTTTTAAGTCTAGAAAGCTTTGAAACAACTTAAAAAAAAACAGTTTTTCTACAGTTTATAGCCAAATTAATACCGTATCCGTTTTGCAAAATGAAGACAAACTAATTGCAAAAATGTATTTTTATTGAAATGCTTTTTTAAGAATATTACATTTTGTTACCAAGTTTAAATAAATCTAATAAAAACCGAACATTTTAAAGCTAAACCTTCCAGTATTGAGGAATTTCAAGAGAATCTCCCGAGTGATATTAAAATAACGTGTAGTAACTATTTGAACGATATGAGCTGTGATATTTAAGTGCTCTTTAAAAACAGCAAAAACTAAAATAAAAAGAAAAACAAGCTCTGGACTAACTTCCACTCGTCAAAACAGGAGAAAAAAACTTATTAAAAAAACAAAACCAGGACTTATTATTTTGATTAGAGTTCAGTTTAGGGCCCTGTCTAGACACTTATTTTAAATAAATAAATAAATAATAATAAATAAATAAATAAATAAATAAATAAATAAATAAATAAATAAATAAATAATAATAATTATAGATTGGATTTATATTGTGCTTTTCTCCCGAGGGACCAAGGGACTCAAAGCGCTCACAGTCTGTCCATTATTCATTCACTCCACAGTCACACACTGGAGATGGTAAACTACATCTGTAGCCACAGATGCCCTGGGGCAGACTGACAGAGACGTGGCAGCCATTTTGCACTTACGGCCTCTCCGACCATCACCACATACACTCACATTCTTACACATTCATACGAGGCAAGGTGGGTTAAGTGTCTTGCCCAAGGACACAACAACAGTATGAATTGTGGGGAGAGCGGCAATCGAACCCACTACCTTCCAGTTGAAAGACTACTGCTCTACCACTGAGCCACTGCCGCCTCAAACCTTTAAAAAGGCATAGTAAATGTAAAAGTAAAAGTCGATACCGAGTGGTGTATTACCTCCTGGTTTGGAGAGTTGTCCGTCTTGAGCTCCTTGTGGTTGGAGAACTGGACATGGACCGGCTGGTGTCTGACCAGAGGCAGCACAGAGGAGTAATAACCCACCATGTTCTGGGCCACCTCCTCTGAACTCATCTCCAAGAAGGCCTGACGGAGACAAATAATGTTAGTTCTCTCTTAATTTAAACTAATTATAACAGGTGAGAGAGAAGATGTTGTGAAAGAAGTTTTGGTTATACGTGTGGTCTGAAGGTAAAGTCTGTTCTGACCTGGTTCTTGGCTTTGAGCATGAGGAGGTTGGTGACATCTCCGAACGGCAGCCCCAGCCCGATCACCTCGGTCTCTGTGGCGTCTGAAGGGAGTCTGCGGATGTGCAGGACTTTGGACGGCGCTCCCAGGCCCCTCATGTCACCTTTGAACTTTTTACTGTCGTTGCCATTGGCTACGGAGCAAAAGCAGACCAGAGTTACATTTCAGTTGCAGTTTCTCTAAAACTCAAAAATTGAGATACCATTTGCTTAATAATGTGACATGTTTTTGTTTGTTTTTTTGATCATGTTTCCCATAGTTTTTTTTATTATTCAAATTAATTACCTTTATGAAAGGCACTATTGGATTTACATTCTGTTCACTCCTGTTTTCTACACTGAGCTGCTAACTGTTGTTTTTATTGGAAAACACTTTTTTTTTTCTATCTAAGCTCCTTCTGGGTTTTCTGAAAAGGTTTGTGGAGCAGCACGTCTTTGCAATTTGACCTCTTGGACTTTGACCTCCTGGCATTTGTGCATTTCTGTGTCAGAAAAATAAACTTTATTTAAATACATATGTTTGAGTATGTTAATTATACTTCATGCATTAGTGGGAGTAGCAGCTTTCCTTTAACACTTTATTCTTTATCTTATTTTCTCAAGGTCTTAAATGTATAATTGTATATTGTACAGTGAATATACATTTAAATGGGTGTTTTGTCTCTTACCTGTGGTGCTCATGATATACGGGCCGTTGGAGACGCTGGACAAAGGCTCGTCAGATCCTCTCTGAAACCAAAAAAATAACACATTAAAGCAAATTCAGTAAACATTTATATTTCCAGATATACCGTGTGCTTGTCTTTCCCTTAAATGCCCATCTGCACAAAAGCCGGGTTAAAGTTTAGAGAAATCCAAAATGATTGCTTTTGTAGACCTTTATCCACAAAAAAAAAAAAACATCCAATATTGTGATTGTGACATTATGGTTGATGAGGAAAAGTGAGGAGTTCTGAGCATGAGTTTGGAATGTCCTGGTCAGAATTAACTTTGTTCGTGCTCTTGCCAGCTCAAGTTTAAGAACACATTTTTCTAGTATGTACCAAGGCTTTACAGTAGAACCAACTGTAGTAACTTCACTAAAAGTAATAACTTTTCCTGGAGTTTCTGCTCGTTTATTTTAGGATTGTACCTGGACATGTTTCGCCTGTACGTGATTTTACTGTGACGTGTTTTGAGAGGACAACAGAGGACAACAAACATGATTTGAAAATTTGTCCAGGAAACTGAACTGGGACGCTGTCTGACTACAGGGGGCGCTGTCACCTATACGAGTCGTCCGACAGGACACGTCACAGTAACAAGACCCTTCTGAGATACACTCATTACAATCATTACAACACTCAAATAAAAGGACGTAGAAAGCATTTCAAAAGTGAGGGACACAATCTACTTTGAGCAAATAAAATTGTTTTTTTTGTAACCTGATGCCTTGGTTAGCACTCCTGCCTCACAGTAAGAAGGTCCTGGGTTTGGTCCCTGTCCAGGGCAGGGCCTTTCTGTGTGGGGTTTGCATGTTCTCCCTGTGTAGGTTTCCTCCAGGTACTCCGGTTTCCCCCACCACCAAAGACATGTACAATATAACTTCAACATTTTCTCAAATAACAGCTCCGGTCTCCCTTTCTCCAGTCGGTCAGTGGCCTGAGTGGAGGTGGAGCAGTCTCTTTCCTGAGTCTCTCTCAGTGAGTCCTGTGTGAGCCCCCTGCTGCCCTCGGGGGAATTCCTCTGCAGCTCAACACAAACCAGATGAAGACTACACCAACAAAACTGGGACAAATTTTTCAAATTCAGGAGACGATTCTGACCTGACTCAAACCAGAGCGTTTCAATCAAATTTAACCAGCTGTTTTTTACAAGCCCACAGAGCATCTTATAGCATTTAGAGGAGGTGGTGATTAGGCCAAAAAAACTTTAGTTTAAAATGAGCAAAAGACAAAAAAAGATGAGAAAACAGTCAAAAAAGCACATGGGGGATTGGGAAAAGTAATTAGAAGGTAAAACTAGATAATACTGTGGAAAAGACATTTTATTGGCTTAAGATCTGCAGGTTTTTATTAAAGAAGAAAGAATACTGGCCAATTTTAGACTACCTCCTATTCTCATAGCTTATTCTCCCAAAGCTTACAATTGAAATGTTGTTTATAAAGACAGTTCTTTTCTCTCTGGACAAACCCAGGGCTCTCATTACTGCGTCTCACATGAATTATGAAGCAGAAACCCGAGACCAGTCTGTGTCCGACAACTGGTGCCCAGAGACGAGTGAAACTCCCCGAGGAGAGTCCACCGGCCGTCTGTCTGTCCACAAACACACTGCACAATAACACAACAAGCTGGATATGGCTGCATATACTCCACAGCATGATGACACTGGACCTTTCCAGAACACATGGGTTCCCAGCTAGAAAAACATGATTGGAAGTTGAAGTTGAAATATTTTTATTAAATTGAAAGATCCATTTTGAGGCCAAAGTCATTAAAAATCTGTGATGGTAGAGGATTTTTAAAGTACAAACCACTTCTTGAATGGATTGTGGACGAGGGCAGACAAATTCATGCGTGTGTTGATATACATTTCAAATAAATGCATTAAAATCATCAAACATAATTGCACTGTATGAAACCAGATTGGTTTCTCGAGAACTGAAATGTGTCTGGAGCTGAAGCCTCTTTCTACTGTTTGGTTTAGTGTCACATGTTCCAATAACTGTAGTTTTAATATTAAAGCAATAATCAACTTCAAATTGGAAGGAGTCGGCTCATTTGTTAGCTCTGTGTTAGCTCAGTCCATCCTCTGCTCTTCCCTTCCCCTGCTTCAGAGTAAAATCTCAGGGTTGTTCATGGCATATACAAACATAAAACGTGTCGGGGAGAGTCTGGTTGAAATAACCCTGATTATGTCCGGGTTGAATGTGTGGAAGCAGTATAAACAAACAGTGAAAGGAAAACAACCTGCAGAGAGTCCAACACCTCTGTGGACTCCGCTTACAGCACCAGCTGCTCGAGATATGCGTCGCTGCATCTTTAGAATCTTCAGACACCACTCATGAGCTCCTCTGAAGAGTCTCCTGACATCATTCACATGTCAGACTTTACAGAGAGTGTACTATGCCCCACAGGAGAATCTCTTGAACAACAGTGACACTAACGACTCACCTGAGCCTTTATCAACTCTCACATCAGGAGTCACACTGTCCTGTCAAGGTAACGTATCAGCTGAACTAAGAATTGAAAAATCTCTTGGATTAAGAGACAACTCGTCTTCTCCTTGAAAACTGAGTCAAGATGCCTTTGCTTTAATCTTTGCTCTGAACATTACTCTCTAAAGTTTGTATCTACTTGCTTGGTGTTAAATAAATAAAAACATAAAAGACTGCCCTGTCTTTTATTAATATTTTTTTTTTTTTCATGGATTTTATACAGCGCTTTTCCACCTACTGGGCACTCAAAGCACTTTACATCAATCTTCCATTCACACATGCATTCATACCCCAGAGCCACAGACACTGGAGGCCAAGGACAGTATGAACCGAGGAGAGCGAGAATCATCCCACCAACCTTCCGGTTATAGGACACCATCCTCAAGCCTCAGCAAAAGATGACTGGGCACTCCTCCCACTGACCACAGCTCTGAGCACCTCCTGTCAAGTCATTCGGGGTCTATTGTCTCTTCCATAAATTATGGCTCCGATATTGACCATAAAGGGAGCACTGTTCAAACCAAATGTGATTAACGAGGAATGTGAACAATGCATAACAGGAAATATAGTCTGGAAGCTAAATTTTGTCTTCAGTCTTTCACTGCTCCATCTTCAAACCACAATGTCACTAAGAAATTCATGTGAGAGATAAACAGCCCGACAGCCAATCAGAGCACAGTGGGCGTGGTCTAAAGACTGAATGGGGTTACTCAAATGGAGGATCTGAGCGAGTAGGTATTATGTCAAACAGAAACAGGTTCGATGACTTTGAGGAGAGTTCATGTAAACGTATAAATATTCATGTAATGCACTGCCAGCAACAACAAAACAAAAGTGAAAGTATTCATGTATAGATGACACGTTCTAAAACACTTTAAATAAAGTAGACTTGAACTTCATGTTAGCATCACTAGCCAATGTTAGCTGGAATGCAATACATTTCAGTGCTAACCATAGATTGTTTATAAAATAGATGTTGCACGTCCATTGCTCCCCTATTCACCGATATTGTCGTTACAACAATATTTAAGATTTTGCATTTTAAGATTTGTCTGTTTGTATTATTATATTAAAAATAACATGTCTCTATCGGCCCTACTCCAGTCGGATTATTGTATTTCTCCAGTTCAACTGTAAAATGAGCCACATTGACCACAGTAAAGCCCTGAACAGGGGACAGGACCACAGTGAACATGGTTTTAGGGAGTGTTTGCACCAAAACAGGAAACGATACATTTAGTAACGTGTAACCGATTTTGTTTTTTAAAATACTTTAAAGTCATGTTTTGATTTGCTGCTTCTGTCAACAGTGAAGGAATAAATAATGTAATTTAATCACTCGTTTAATAATTACTGTTTTGTTAAAACATGTCATCAGGTGGACTCTCAGACATTTGCAGAAGCAGAGAAATGTACAGTCAGCAGGTTTGAGCTGAGGAAGTATAAATGTTTCTTGTTCTAATCTGATTACGACCGAGGAATGCCACTAAAACGCACATAAATGGAGCTTCCTGTGGCCTTCAGCCTTTGACAAAACATCAGCAGAAAATTACACAGAGAAGGACGGAGGTTGATGGCTCCTGGATTCCACTAATTACTTCCAGAAAGAGACACGGCAAACAAAACCACTTCAAACCAACAACACACCAGCGACAAACCAACAGGGTTCCCACTGGAGACCATTTTAAGATAAAAAGAAAATCATTGTTTTGTCCTCCAACACATTTGATTAAGTCTTACGCCATGTGTTCATTATGTACATCTTCTTGGTTATTTATTTGATTGCACTTGGTCATAATCTGTTAAAAGCGTTCTGTGCGTCGTGACAAACAGGTGCTGAATAAACCAATCACACAAAGCAGACGTGACACAGCAAGTTATACATTAAACTTTTCAAATCCAGTTGGGAAAGCGGCAAAAATTAAAGTTATTAGAAATTCCAGTTGTTGCGTTTTTAAAGACATGTCCAGGTTACTTAAAACAGACGAGAGCGCTGCGGAATACTTTTCCTCTGTTGTGGGCGCCATCTTCTTTATTTTGGAATAACTCCGCTGTGATTGGTCCGGCTCTGCTTCAGTCGAGAGAAGGGACAGGCTTACGGAGCGTGCCCATAACCTTTTTCCTTCGCTCAGAAAGGAAGTGGGTATGGCTACGCCAGGCTAATGCGTTAACCTAAAAGCAAAACAACAGCTCTTTATTTATTTTCTTATTAAATTCAGGGAACTTTTTCAGTAGTTGTACACTGTTGTAAATATGTATAAAGATAGCTTTTGTTCAATTTAACCTTCATATTTTATTCATTTAAAAAGGCTGCTGAGATTGTATATACATTTTTTTATTCTATTGCATGTGTACCTTTTACTTTTTGCACTTTACCTGTTTCTAAGAGCTGCTGTTCCCCTCTGTGGGATTAATAAAGTCTTATTTTTTATGTAGTGCCTGCTTGTTAGAAAATGCCCATGCTTCTTCAGCAGTGCTCAGTTTGTCCTCTTGGTTTTAGGACGCTATGATAAATCAATAATACTGTAATATTCCGTTACTGTAATATGAGCTGAAGAGACAAGAAGACACGTTTACACTTTTTCTTGAACAGAACTCAAATTATATAAAAAACTAAAACTGTCTCCCAGACTTTTGTAAGTCACCTCTCGACTGACGTTTCCAAAGGAACAGAGCCGTGACTCCAGCGTAAGGAGTGGAAACAAGTTCTGTCTCAAGGAAATGCACTCCTTTATTTGATAGAATGCTGTTTGCATATTATTCATTCATTATTATAATTTTTTTTAATTGACCACAGAATCGTGTGTGTGTCATCTGTGGCATTTCTTCCTCATGGTTTTCATAGCGCTCCGTGCCGGGTCAGACAACAGTCCAGTTAAATGACTTAATCGAGCCGAGGGCGTGGCCAAACTAAGCTGTGAACCCTATAACTAATGTTGTATTTCATTAGGTGAGATAACCTAATAAACTGTGCATTATTATTTTTATTACCATTTTCTGCCTGTGTTGAGGGGGTGCTATTGGCTGAACCCTATCCCGGATTAAGGGGACTTGTTGCTACATTACAACGAAATTAATTACAACTGCTTTTTACACTTGCCTCTAATTAGCAGTTGTTACAATTCCATTTTTATTTACATTTCTAGGTTTGCGATTCCAATTCCTTTTTTTTTTTTCGTTTAATGTGAGCCCGTATAGAGGCTTCTTCAGTCTGACGTTTTAGTCTGGGTCTGATGATCCACACTAGTCTTTACGGAACAGGTTTAAAGCACAACACCAGCTTAACTTTGGGCTGTAAACTAAGAGTTCTTTTAGTGACTTTTATGGAGTAACTATAGGCAAAAAAATGGACTGGAAATACATGGTCAACAGGTTTTTCATGGAGGTGTGGAAACCCTGTGGCAGCAGCAGAACAAAGCAAAAACAGAGATAGTGAGGGACGGGCAGAGGGCCTACCTTTGTACCAACTGTTATTTCGTGCGGGACACTGCTGTGAAGAAAGAAACGCTGGGTTAGAAAAAAGCAGGATGGAAACTCAATAAAACAGGCAGAAATGAAAGTAAAATAATGAGGGTAAAGCAGAAGCAGCATTAGACACAAATATCACACAAAAGATGAAGGAAATTAAAATAAAGTGTTAGTTTTTGTGTTTAGTGAATGTACAGACTCAGACAAAACACAGGCTGAAGTCAAAATAATGTGTTTAGGCCGAGTCTGAAGGCCACAGAGATTAAACCCGTTGCCCTGTGTGCTGCTCTTTCCTTCATGGACACAGCTGAGACAAAAGCCACTCTACTCATTATGGATAATTGTGGCCGAACGCTGAACTGAGGTCCATGAGACCGGATCCGAGTAATTTTATCTGTTGTGTTCAACGACATTCTTTTGGAGCTGTGCCTGAAAATAGAGCTGTCACTGGTTAGATGCACAACATTTTCAACTGGACTGTCCCAGCTGCACCTACGAAGTTCAGAGGGAGCTCCTGAAGCACTCACTGATGTTCAGTCTGGCTTTTGTTACAGAGTGAGGTAGATAAGGAACACTATAGCCTCGTTTCCACTGGAGAGGTGTGGGTCGGGACGCTTCTGGAACATTTCCAAACCTCGGCCTGTGGTCTGTCCAGAGTCTGTGTCCACTCTGGAAAAGGCGGAGCTAAACACTGCAGTCAGCTGATTGGACGATAGATAATTCCCACTCAAAACGAGACAAAAACGAGGAGAGAAAGTAAAAACAATAAACAGTAACGTGCTAAATGTTGTACTTTAACAACAAAGCGTGATCTGATCCGTACCGCTCCAGAGGAAATAGGGCTCTGAGAAGGACATTAGGGCTGCAACAATTGTTTCTGTAGTTGATTAATCTGCGATTATTTTGTCAATCAGTCAATTATTTTATGACACATGCTTCAAGAAAAACTTATTAAGCTGTGCCAGGTTGAACTAGCACAGATATTAATTATACAGTTCATAATTTGTCTTCCTTCCTGTCAAACACTTTGATTTACTAGAATCAATAACTTTCATTTCTGTTAGTTTGTAGTGACAGACGCTCGTTTAGCCTCATTACCAGACCTTGTTTAGCGACAGTAAGCTAACTCAAATGTACAACATTAGCCTGTTTGCTAAAGCAGAAGCAGTCTGTGTGAGGCGTACTAGCGCTAACTTAACTCTAAAACATGAATCGAGAGTAAACCGAGCATCTGTGAGGCTCTGTGTTTTAAAAGTGTTCGGCTGCAGCAGGGACATGTACTGCTGTGTTTGAGCTCTTCTTCATTAGACTGATCAAACCATTTCCAGTGAAAAAACAAGGTACCATAATAAATCGTATATAAAATGTTTAATGCCGTCTGTTTCTATGGAAACTGTCAGTAAAAGACAAAACAAGCTGACATTGTCCTGTAAAGGAAGCTCTGTGGAAAGTACCTGCAGGTTTTAGGAAAATAACTGACGGAGGAAAACAACAGGATTTATTCCATCATTTCAATTTCAATGCATCATTTCCTCCGTTCTACAGACATAATCCTACAGGGAAAGTAAGTGTCTGGATATTTTGATGCTGTTTGTAATAGTAAACTTGTGTATAACTGTATTTTTGCTTCTTTTGGAGAGTTTTGCCTGTTGTCTTTGGTCATATTGTTCTCTGTGAGGCAGGAAATGAGACAGACAGCAGGACACATCCTACAGAAAGGACCCTCCCTAGACTCACAGCAGAGACGTAATAACCGAGGACTTAACCCCAAAACTACAGGTCAGTTTCATTATTAAAAGAGAATTAAAACTGTGTGAACTAATTAAATACAGTGTTAAAGCGATGGTAGAGCAAAGCAGCTGGGGTTGTATTAACTGATCTGAAACCCAACATTGGGCTCAACAAATGCTACAGACATATTCGAATTTAATGATTTAGTAGAATTTAAAATACCCAAAATAAGGTTTAAAATAAAAATAAGAAACTTCCAGACTGGGTCCAGAACCTGTTTCAGATAAAATCCACTGAGGAACTGAAAACATGTAAATCCATAAGTAGCTTTAAGAATTGATGATTTAAAAAGAAAGAGATTACACAATATAAAGCTGAATTTAGCTTCAGTACGTTCCAAGACTTTGGTATTGTTGTGTTGTAAGTGTGAAAAAGTAATAGTATGTAAATGTTTTAGCACAATAAATGAGGGCCAATACCTTTTCAAGTAACTTAATTTAAAAAAAGAATTGGTTGTTTGTAAAGTGGTCTGATTTCTATTTTTTTAGCAAGAAACAATTATCACTGCAGTGTCTTTGATCAGATGTCAATAAAAATGATCAAAAAAGTAATGTTCATTAAAAAAAAAAAGGAAAAGTTGGGGACCCCTGGACTACATGACAAAATGATGGTTAAATAACAGCTGTAAAATGTTCACTAAATACAATAAAACAAACATTTACCTCTTGATCATACATCTGTGGCAGCAACTGTCTTACTTGCACTAATTTAGCTTTTTTTATTAAAAGCCTTTGAATATGTCAGGGTCACAGCTGTCTTTGTGTTTCTGAAGGCACGACAACAACTGAAAGGAGTTTAACTCTGACAGTTACGGTGTGTTGACACTTGCCGTGTTTGTTGCAGTTTAAACAAACTCTGGTGGTTTCTCTGTGAGCATGGTTCACTTGGATAAATGTGAATCGACAAACCCCGGAGCCACCAAACCTGCTCCGAGACCAGCTTCCTCCCAAATCTTATACTCTGGTGGTTTCTCTGTGAGCATGGTTCACTTGGATAAATGTGAATCGACAAACCCCGGAGCCACCAAACCTGCTCCGAGACCAGCTTCCTCCCAAATCTTATAGTAATGTTTTACGTAACTATAATATACTAATGTTCAACTAAAATGTGAAACCTAAGCTGAACCACAAACGCCTAAACAATCCCAAACATAAGGAGCCTCATAAACTGCTGACAAAAATCTAAAGTTTGTGTCAACCATTAAAACAAAATACAATTTCTGTATCTAAATCCATCTAAAACCTGTTCAAATCCATCTAAAAACCTGTTCAAATCCATCTAAAACATGTTCAAATCCATCTAAAAACCTGTTCAAATCCATCTAAAAACCTGTTCAAATCCATCTAAAAACCTGTTCAAATCCATCTAAAAACCTGTTCAAATCCATCTAAAACCTGATCAAATCCAACTAAAACCTGATCAAATCCATCTAAAACCTGTTCAAATCAATCTAAAACCTGTTCAAATCCATCTAAAACCCAATTCAAATCCATCTAAAACCCAATTCAAATCCAACAAAACCTTTTCAAATCCATCTAAAACCTGTTCAAATCCATCTAAAACCCAATTCAAATCCATCTAAAACCTGTTCAAATCCAACTAAAACCTGTTCAAATCCATCTAAAACCTGTTCAAATCCATCTAAAACCTGCTCAAATCCATCTAAAACCTGTTCAAATCAAACTAAAACCTGTTCAAATCCATCTAAAACCCAATTCAAATCCATCTAAAACCTGTTCAAATCAAACTAAAACCCAATTCAAATCCAACAAAACCTGTTCAAATCCATCTAAAACCTGTTCAAATCCAACTAAAACCTGTTCAAATCCATCTAAAACCCAATTCAAATCCATCTAAAACCTGTTCAAATCCAACTAAAACCTGTTCAAATCCAACTAAAACCTGATCAAATCCATCTAAAACCCAATTCAAATCCATCTAAAACCTGTTCAAATCAAACTAAAACCCAATTCAAATCCAACAAAACCTGTTCAAATCCATCTAAAACCTGTTCAAATCCATCTAAAACCCAATTCAAATCCAACAAAACCTTTTCAAATCCATCTAAAACCTGTTCAAATCCATCTAAAACCTGTTCAAATCCATCTAAAACCTGTTCAAATCAAACTAAAAGCTGTTCAAATCAAAAGTGGCCCCTTTTTGCAAAATGTTTGGACACCTCTGGTTAAAATGAAAAACAATGTGTTGTGACTGAAACCTTTTTCCATCTCTAGCAACTGTATAATTACTTTGTTGTGAAGTTACTGCAAGTTATTTAGTTCCACAAAGTGCCTCCTACTTCAAGAAGTGCACCACAAAATCAGCTGTGCATCTATTAAGACCGTATAACCTAAAGAACAATATGGGCAGGAGTCTCATCCCACATTTTAGACAAAGATACATTGATGCATTATAAAAACTTCATTGATCACCTGGTTATAAAAAGATGTTCTGAACAAACGGTGATATGAGCCGGTGGATGTCTGCAGTGAGGTGTAGGAGAGGCATAGAACCGGCTGTTCAGGGCCCGACCATAAAATCCTGAGGAAGAGGAGCCTTGGGGCACGGATGAGTCCCGACGAAGCACAACTATTCAAGCTGGCTTTTTTTAAACGCAGCTACAAAAACAGCAAACAGAAACTGGACACAAATGCATATATACTCAGCTCTAGAATAACCACACTTCAGTAATATAATAATGTAACACAAGAGCTGTTAAAGCATTACGCCCCTTTTTCAATCCAACAAATGACTTCTGCTTTACTCGTTGATTACAGTCGATGTGGTGAGACAAACCAAGTATTCAGTCTTAACACTGTGCCAGCTTCTTAGGCCCGAGCCCAAGTCTACTGCTTAGTCCTACTCCTTGGTTTTTGCACATTCAGCTAAAGGGGTGTCCCAATACTTATTTGGATCAAGGGTCAGGGCTGTACACTCCTCCAAAACAGAGATTTTCAAGGACCTCGCTTAAAACAAAGGAGTAAGATAAAAACATTTTTTAGTTTAGTTTATTTGGTCTAAGGAAAAAAAAAAAAAAAAGACAAAGAAAAAATCTAATATTTTATATTAAAACAAAGCTTTCCTTTTTTTGTTCCCATAATGCAGTGTGTTCACTGGCACCACGGCTGAAAGAGGTGCAAAAATAAAGATTTTAAATTATGACTAACTCATAAACTCATTTATGCTCTGATCTGTTTTCTCCTCGTGAGGTTTCTGAACATGTTTGCCAACGTAACCTCACATCGACAGGTCACAGTCTGTATTTACAGAACCTTTCAAACATTTTAGTAGCAAATGCATAACACTACTGTTTTTTTTGTTTTTGTTGGTGTCAACTGATCTGTGGTAAAGGAAGAGTCCTCTTGGTTTTTGTGGATGTTGTGTCTTGTGTCTGTGACACGGACTAAACAGCAGCTGATACTGTTCAGAGCTAGACTCAGGCCAAAATACAAAAGATAAAATATTCATATGCTTTATAATGATGACATTTACCCACAAATGTATTATGTTATATAATATAATATAAACTATGAGATTAAAAATAGACTACCATAACGACTTGAATATGTTATATGATTTATTATATTAGACCTTACATTATTGTAGTTTATTATACATCCATGAGTCCTTATGCCTTTCTTTGGAGAAACAAGGGGTAAATTGGAGCATTGGGATTGGGCCTTAATCACATAAAACATTAGCCTGAACTAGCAGCTGCCTTTAGTACAGAATAATCCAAAGACTATTAACTCATCAAACGGTTAACATTTTCCACAGTGCTACATGATATTGAAAATCACCTAAACATGTTAAACATATGAGGTTGTTTAGTCTCTAATAAATGCAAAATATCACTATACATTTTGTCAAACTGCTTCTTCAACATTTAAAGCCACTTAATTACAGTCACGTGGAAAATTCAAAATGAAAACCAGACGGAAACTATTAGAAACCACAAAAAAAGAACCCAGTGACACATGCTCAACGCTTGCTACATTTGAAAGTCGGTAATAAAAGATTTATAGCGTTTGACGAGAGAGAACCAGTAACTTCCGCTCAAAGACGACAAAATACCATAAGAAAACTGGACATTTCTGGACAAATTTGACTTCCAATTAAATTATAATAGGTTTTTAACCCGAATTTGGATGTTAAATATATTAGATTGTATTGCTTTTCCTTCCGGGTAATATGTTATAGCTTGAGTAACAATTTAACTAGGCTTTTAACATCAACAAGTGACAGGTTTTTCATTAAAAGGTACTGGAGTGGGCGGTGTAAGGCTTAAGTTCGGTGCGCTACTTGTAAATATGTCTTCAGAAAAATGGATTAAAGTAAAGTAATATGCTTTTTCTTTTAAGTAACAGTTAGACGTGTGTGTTCTCAGGTAAATGTGGTCATTATACCTACCAGATTCTGTTACTGGAGCTCAGTGTTGACTTGGAAATGGCCCGTTTCCATGCTAATGCTAACGCTAACCTCAGGTCCGCTTCCTGATATAAACACTACTTTACCTTAACCTGGAAAAATAATCGCTCTGTGTAAAACATCACACGGGGAAATCCGTACGTTTCGAGTCTAAACCCGCCTAGAAACGGTCAGGGTTACAGTTCTACAAGGTGTAAATCGGTAAAGGGGTTTAACTCACCCATCCATTGCACAACGCGGAACTGCGAAGCAACAGGTTTGAGCCAGCGGCCAACAGAACGCCCATCCGCCGCTGTTAAAAGGTGACAAAATGGCGTCCAGATGTAGCCGCACTCTGATTGGTTTGCCCCGAGTCGTTGTCAACGGTTACGGGTGTTTGATATGTTGTGATTGGATGACAGTACAAAGAGGTGGGACTAAAAGGGAAAAGAGAAGAAAGGATCAAAGCCTAGTTATTGGTGGGCGTTGTCTACATCAAGGCTATTATTTACATTAGAGAAGGATATTATTCAAAATATTTTTTTTCAAAAGTGACATAATATCATTTCCACTTTGACAAATATAGAAAATAGCATTTGTCTGAAAAGTGTCACATCCTAAATTGCATTTCACTGGGATATTTAGTTTTTTTTGTAACTGATATAAAAGACAGCAGTCAATTCATTGAGACAGTGAGTAGTTTCAGGTAACAAGCTAATAAATAATTCCTAAACAAGCGTATTTTTAGGAAATGACTTCCACCTTAAATAATTTAGGATTAAAACAGAAACAGTACCTCCCTTAAATTTACACAGAGACATACAGTTAATGATAAAACGTACTTCTTCTCATCAGGTTTTTGTGTATTTCCTCATTAATGCAACTGCACTTTGTTCTTATCTACATAAAGTATATTGTATTGACAACAATCCTCATCAGGTGCTACACAATACTCCATTAATCCAGAGTAAAACTTCCATGTTGGGTTCATCCTTGTTCAGCACTGTCTTAGTCCAATGCTTTTTCCGAATTATAATCATATTTAACGTTATGGCACCAAAATTCTGTGTTTCCCATTCTTACTGCTCAACTTCTCACAGTCCCTACCTTTTCAGAAACAGTCAAAGGTCTTACTTCCACACATTTACTAATGTTTGGAGCGAGTTTCTTCACCACATCAGCACAAGGACTTCTTTCCCATAATAAAAAAAGCGCTCAGACATTTTTTGCTCAACAGCTTCCACTGTGACCACCGACATAACAATAGGCCTGATTAATTGCAACATTACTGTTGTTTTATATTTTTTCTGTGTATAATAAATTCATTAAAATATTATTGTGACTGTTTAATATTGTGATGGTGTAAGCATTTGTGGTGGTGTTAAACCCAGCTTCACAAAAGACTGTGTTATTGGCCAAAAGCAGAACCATAGCTTGGTTTAACAAGACAATACACACCTTGAACACTCACTGTTTGAGCCACTGCCTCTGGAAGACATTTTAGGACAATAAACATAAACATAAACATACACAAACAGACTGAGAAACAGTTTCTACCCCGAGCTTACCTCCATCACACCCATTTAATGCTGCACAAGTCACTTTATTACATCAATACCACTGCTGCTGTATTAACCGTTGTTTTTAAACCAATTAAGTTTTGTAGTACCAGTGTGTATAATGACAATACACTTTCTATTTGTGCTATTAAATTCATTTATCATTCATTATGCATTTACCTACAACACCATAACTACATTAGTACATTAACATTAACATATATTAAATAATTTAGAAACATTCACTTGAACACAAATCTCAATGACTGCTGTTATTATTGTGTCACTATTAATACCTCCTTAATGACTAAGGTCTTGACCAGGGTGACCTCAAAAAGATTAACTAGTTTACGGTTGTTACTTGCATTATGTTTTAATTCAGTTCGTATTCTTTCCACTAGGAGTCGACGTTATAGAAAATCGCTCTAAAGCTGCAGTTACGCTCACACGAAGAAGAAATGCACCCTGATTGGTCACGTGTCTTGTGCGGCGCGTCCTATTGGCTGACGCCGGAGCCCCGCCAGTGGCACAGAGAAACAGCGCCATAATCGAACCACTGCTCCGCGAACAGCCTGTTTATGTCCACAAAGTGTTATCCGATGGATTTTTACCATGTTTTAATCCGAATACAACTCTTTACCAGGTTATATTAAGTTGTAAAGAATATATTTCCTTGATCTACGAGAAGGAGAAGCGCGGATTTTAAACTAAACGAGGCTAACCGCCGAGGCTGATGTGTTGTGAGTCCGTCAAAGGAAGGACGAAGCGCGGCGTTTCCAAGTGAAAGTCTGCCGCTAAAGGCGCGGCTTTGTCGGACAACGCGAGGATGAGCTGCCCGGTGAACCTCCGCTCTTTACCGTCCGGGGTTTTCGAAGAGGTTTTTACTCCGGAAAATATCAGAGGAAGGCGAGTTTATATAAAAAACGATCAAATTGTCTTCAGTGTGATAGTTAGGCTCCTATGGTGCATCCGACTTTAGCTTTAGCAAACAACAATAAGTGCTTATATAGACAGAGAAATACAGAGCTCTGTTTTTTCTCTGTGGGCTTGAAAGCTTGTTTAAAAGTTAAATCCAACCCTCACATATTTGCTGAGATAATGTTTAGTCAAATACATAATCTATTCAAGACAAGAAACTGTTATTCTAATAACTTAAACGGACTGTACAAGTGGGTGTTAAACCAAATTTATGTCATTTAAGAATGTTTTTTAAATATTAAAGACAGGACTTTGTTTAAAAAAATAATAATTTCAATGAAGTAAAACCTGCATTTTTTTTCTCTCTACCCGTTTGCAGTGGGAAGATGTCTATTAGTGTGAGGTATTTTTCTGGATAGTCATAGTATTTTAAACTATGGAGATATATTTTAATTACTCCTTGTTTGAAGAAGCAGGCAATTTAAAGTCAAGTCATTTGTAAATGTGTTAGATACTTTTAGAGATAATTTACAGAAAGAACTAAACTATATACTGCTGTTATTTAATTAAATGCATTTAAATGTCCATTTGAATGTGTCCTTCATAGAGTATATTTCCAGAATATCAGCTGCTGAGAATAGATCCATACTTTAGCTCCCGCCACATTGAGGATTGTTTTTTTTTTCTGTGTTTTTTAATCAAACAACAAAACGAATAACAGAATTCAAGTCTCTTTTAATACAGCGTACTTCTCTAGAAATTACATCTTGGTCTTGACTTGGTTTGTAAGCAAGTTGAATTAACGTCCCATTCAAATCAGGATGAATAAGAAGAATGCAGGAATTCCACAGACTCCCCTTTATAACTATAATTTGAGAGGGCTGTTTTATTTCATCTGATGCCACTCAGTCCTCTGTGATCAGTAGAACCTCGGAAGAAGATTTGGTTCTTTCAAGCCATGTCCTCATTTGTGGCAGCATTAGACCAGTGTTAACCAAACCTTTGTTGTGGGGGACTTGTATTCCAAAATGACAAATGAGCCGTGACCCAAACACTTTATGATGCTTACGGTTATTAATTTTTTCTTTAGCTTTGCTTCTTTTTTTTAGGGTAATTTTGTTAGTTTTAAGTTTTGGTCTAGAGTAGTTATGTTTGTTCTGCTGTTTTAATTAAATGCATCAGTAACCAGAGGGCCTCTCTGATGAAGTTCTTTTGGCCCAAAATGTACATTTTCCTTGATTTGAACTAACTTTGTGCTATCTTTTTGAACTTAAGTCTGAACCTCTTTCCAATCCAGTCATTTACATTCCTGTTTGTTGTGTCTGTTTCAGGTCGATGACAAACTCTCTGACGACGCTGAGTTTCCCCAAATCCAGGTCTGCTCTGTGGGATGGCAGGCCGACCGGAGAGAAAATCCTCCTTCATTTATGTGCCCACAGGTAAAACTCGCCTGCAACAAACCTCTGCACAATGAGCCTGTTGTTCATGTATCTTTTTTTTTTTTTTTTTACTTGTTTTTTGATGTTTTGATGATGATGTGTTTTCAGGAATCCTCGCCTGCTGCTTCTGGAGAAAGCTCTGCGTCTGGCCCAGCGTCACGTTCGTCACAGCAGCAAAACACGCTTCCAGTGCTTCTTCCTTGGCTCCATCTCTGTGGACTCAGGTCAGACACCTGCAGTAAACAGTAGAAGAAGTGTTTTATTCCCATCTTTCTAAACTCTAAATCCAGAGACTGCAGCAGTTTCCTACATTTTAGGGACTCAGTCTTTCATGTCTCTGTCCTGTTCCTGTTTAATGCAGGTTTTAGATGGATTTGAACAGGTTTTAGATGGATTCTAACAGGTTTTAGATGGTTTTTAACAGGTTTTTAATTCAAATGTATTCATAAAATGCAAAGAAAAAGGCTGTTAAAGTGTTATTTTTTACTCTCTCTGTTGCAGACGAGGAGGGCGTGACCCTGACTCTGGACCGGTTTGATCCGGGTCGGGACCAGAACAGGGCCCGGGTCCCCTCTGCTGTTCTTCCTGGAGACGTGTTGGTGCCCTGTGTTTTCACCTCAGACTCGAGCTCGGAGCCTGTCGTCCAATCACAGACAGAGCTGCTCGAGACGTTTAAGGTCAGTGTCACGTCTGCAGCAAGAGTCGCACAAAAACAAGGAACAACTCTGAACACGAGGGACTCTTGGGTTTATAAAAAAAAAACGGGAGCTGGTGGCTTATAATCCACGTTATTCTGTTGAGGTCTTATCTGTCCCTCACAGCTGACACTTTAAGTACAGCTCTTAAATGGTTTTTCTTCATGTTTTTGCTCTTGTTATGCAGTGTTATGTATTGATTTGATGCAAACAAAATAAAATTTGTTTTGCCGGAACATTAACCCTGACCTTTTACAAAATGTTGGTGTCCAAAACTCACATTTTACAATAAAACATTTAGTTCATCTGTTGTGCATGTTGTATATGTATAAATTTCTTTATAAAATGAAAACATAAATGCACAGATACTTGTGTATTCAGAGAGGTGAAGCCTCAGGTTTACTCTTATGGACTCCTTTAAACTTACTTTTATGGTCCTGAATAAAGTTTGATCCATTGCCATCAGAGCTTCTTTTCTCCTCTTTTGATTTTTATGAAGGGCTTCAAAGCAAAAACCAAAGATAAACACACTTTCTTCTGCTCCTGTTTCTTTTGTTGAGTTTTTAATCCAGACTCGTCTCCATCAGGTTTTGCAGCAGGCTACGAGCGGACGTCAGTCTCTGGACCTGTCCCAGCTCCTGAAGATCCGGGTCCACGTGGTCTGCTCCCAGCGCTCCGACTCGGCGGACTTCAGTCTCAGCTGGTCCTGCGTGTGTCCGGCCGCGAGCGTGCACGTGCAGCCGGTCCGAGCCGTGCCCGTGATCCCCACAGCTCTGCTCCGGAGTTTAACCAGTCCTGCCAGACCCCCGGGACAGACCAGGCAGAAAGGGTAGGACTGGACCAGGGCTAAAACAGGACGTGGCCAGGGTCTGGGGTAGACTAATCTAGGACTAAAAACGGGACTAAGTATGACACGATCAGGTCCAAGGGCCAGAGCTAAACCAGAACCAGACCGGGACTAGACCAGGACTAAACCCTGAGCTAAACTCAGACTTTACCTGGCCTACACCAGAGCTTTGTCATCATTAAATCTGGACTAAAGTAAGCCAGGCCTAACCCAGACCAGGGCCTAAACAAGGATTCTTGTTCTATGTAAAGCCTGTTTTTCTTACGTTCCAGTTTTGTGACGATGGACCAAAGCCGTAAACTGCTGCTGCTGTTGGAGTCGGACCCTAAAGCCTGCAGCCTGCCTCTGGTCGGACTGTGAGTCTGGAGACGTTCAGGTTTAGACTCGCTCGGTTTAATTGTAGATGGACTAACTCTTGTGTTGTTCTGCAGCTGGTTCAGTGGAGCCACTCACGTCCACAGTCCTCAGGTGTGGGCCTGGACTCTGAGGTTCCTCTACAGCTCCTCCCTCCAGGACAGGTCAGTCCACTTACAGCAGGTCTCCGGGGGTGGGGCTCGTCAGATTATTGCCTAGACCACTCTGTCCCAAACTCTGGGTCGGGACCCAAAAGTGGGTCACAGGGGATTTTATTTGGGCTTGAGTATCACGATACCGATACTAGACCGATACCTACATCAGCCTAAAACTTAATCATGGGAAAAAAAATAGTTTTCTCTTTGTCCCGCTTCATGAGCTCATTTATATTTGTTAAGCTTCTATGTTAAAATCTGTACAATATAGTTTGTCTTTCATCGGCACATCAGATTCCTTTAAACATTTTGTTGTGGTTTGTGTCTTTTGCAGAGTGCTGTCGGAGAGCAGCTGTTTCCTCCTGGTGCTGTTCGGAGCCACTCACAGAGCTCCACAGTTTTATCAGTGCAGAGCCTCTGGGTCCAGGTCTCAGCTGGACTGTCAGCTGCTCACGGCTCACCTCAGCACCACGCTCTACCAGGTAACAGCTGCTCACAGGGCTTCACACTCACAGGTGGGTTTCTCTGATGCACGTCCTGATGTGTCCAGCAGGTGGCGACGGCAGAGGGACAGACGCTTCAGTGTGAACTCGGCTCCGAGGCTCAGGGCCAACAAACGGAGGTCTTCAGAGAGGCTCAGAGCTCCTTCAACAGGTGAACTTCACAAACACAAGCACTTATCTGTCATTCTATTTCTCTCTCACATTTGTCACTTTATCTTATTCTTTTACCTCATGTTATTGTAGGGCTGCGCTATATCTGGACTATTTAAAGGATATCTGTCTTATTGAATGTAATGGGGCGTTGTATTTGATCTATATTAATATTGATAATATAGTTAATGCAGTTCTAATTGATTCTAGAGCTGTGCTGTTTAAGGACTGACTAAAACCAGGACAGAGTTTAATTCTTGATCCATGTAAAGCTTGTTTTTCTCTAATATTCTCATTTTGTGTCTAGTTTTGTGACGATGGACTGAACCCATGAACTGCTGCTGACTTACTGAACCCTAACCTCTCTCCTTCTCTCCTCTGTCCTCAGTGCTCCTGGTCCGGCTCTGGGTCTCTCCGTCTCTGATCAGGACTCCGGGGTCGAGGACCTGTCTCCCAGACCGTCTCCGAGTCCACACCTGCCGGCTCAACAGGTGTGGTTTTGTTTGTGTGTTCAGCTGTGGCTCTGTTCGTTTAGTCACTACGGCAGGACACAATGGAACTGCAAATATAAACCTATTCCACATGTTCTGTGAGAGGTTCTGTCACTGGAGGATATAGTTCTGGAGTTTGTGTAAAGATTTGCCACTGGTTTAAAAAACGTTTAGCGAATATAAAAAACTGTAATTATTAGTAACTTGGTGTTTTTTTTATTTTCCCTCAGGCTCAAAGAATCCAACCATCGGTCCCTGAACTGTCTTTATTGATCGACGGCAGCTTCTTGTCCAATCACGATGCAAGCCCCGCCCCCAGAGCCCGTCCTCCTCCACTCGACAGGAAGTCTCCCACGCCTCCTCCGCCTCTTACTCTCTCCTCCTCTGCTCCAGCTCCTCTGCAGCTCCACAGCACTCCTTACTCCAACCTCCCGCCGAACTGTCTCTGCTGCAGCTCCAACGGCTACGACTGCACCTCCATCCAGCCCACGCCGGGACAGATCCAGCCTCAGATCCACCAGAAAACTCCACAAAGCTACCAACAGACTTCTCCCATTCCTCATAACGTCCACCAAAGCCCAACAAACATTCACCAAAGCCCCACAAATCGACCTCAAAATCCACCTGTTTCCCAAAATTATCACCATTTTAATCCCAATCCTGTCCATTATTCGCCTTTGAACCATCACCAAACACCTCCTCAGCCCACTTTAGATCTTCAACAGCCTTCAGTATCTTCTCAAAATCATCCACAAACACTGATTTCAACTTCAAACCTTCATCCAGTGTCAAGAAATTGCCACCAGACTCCCTCCAACGTTCCACAAAATGTGACAAATCTCAATTACATCTTAGACCAGGCCCAGAATATCCATCAAAATCAACTCAAAACGCCGCAAATCCACCAGGATCTGTCTTCAAATCTCTTCCAGACGCCGCAGAGCTCGAGTAAAGTGCAGCACACTCCCCCAGGCCTCAGTAACGCCCCTCTGACTCTTTCAAATGTGGAGTTATCACCGCAAAATCACAGCCAGACTCCTCCAAACCTGAATTTGTCCGCTCTCCCTCAGTCTAATCCTCGAGGAGCTGTGGTCCTGTCTTCGTCCTGTCCCTGTAGTCACCCCCCTCCTCCTCAACCAGCTCCGCCTCCTGTGGTCTGTGCGAGGCCCTCTTACGAGCAGCAGGGGGCACTCTCCTCAGGGGAAACCTATCAGCTGCTTCTACAACAGGACAGACAGCTGCGGCTTCTACAGCAACAGGTAACGGGTTTTATAGTTTGAATACTCGATGTGTTGATGAGTATTAACCCCTGAATCGGGCAACTGAGTTTGACCTTCACTGTCGGTGTTGCCAGATAAGATGGTCAAGAAAAGGTTTTAATGAAGGCATGTGGATGTAGAGGGACTTCATCTGGACTGGACTTAGAGCCTGAACCAGGACTAAATGTTGAATTGAACCTTTTATTTTGAAAATTGCTCTCAAAGATAATATATTAAAGTGTAACTCTGTTTTGTGCAGGTCCAGATGCTGCTGGAGGCTCAGGGGAAGCTCCAGTCGACTCAACAACAAACTGAGACTCAGACCAAAACCACGGCCAGCATCGCAGTCGGGACAGGTCAGAGTCTCTTCCAGCAGAACTAAGGCTATGGAGGTTTATGTTTTGTCCTATAACCTCGTCTGTGTTTCCCAGGAGCCAGTCTGTTTTGGCCTGAGCCTCCTCCTCTTCATCAGGTCTCACCTCCTCCTCGGTCTGTGACCTCCTCCTCCTCTTCACCCTCTCACAGTCGAAACAGCCCCCGCTCTGTGTCCAGGCTCTCGTCACATGACCCGCCTGACCTCAGACCCGACAGAGACTCTCGGGGCGCTCCCTGCTCGCCTCCTCCGTCGCAGAACGGGTGAGACTCAGGCTTACACACAAGGAAGGAGCATCAACTCAATGTCTTCTTTTCATAATATTTCTGTCAATTTCTATCATTCTCCATCTTATTTATGCTCCACAACAGAAACAATAAAATTGCACTGTTTACTTTTATGCAGCATGTTGCCGTTCAGTCACACGATGGACCAAAAGTAAAAAATATATATAAAAGACAGAAACCAAAAAGCACATGGTTCATTTTCATCTTTTAAACTGAGTGGAACCATTTATGCTCCGCCTCTGTGATGTTGTGGGTTTAGACCTGGATTATCTCCTGCTGAAGGACGAGGCCAGATGTTCAAAGACAAGAATATAAACTATGTATCACCATCATATTTCCACTTCTGTTGGCTCTGTGCAGAGAACTGGTCCAGCTCCAGTCCCACTAAGATACAGACTTTTAAACTAAGATTCTGCTACTACAGCAGTATCTTAGTTTAAAAGTCTGGTTTTAGTCAGACTAAGGCAATAATTCTACTTTCTATAGCCTCTTGTAATTGTATTACAGGTTCTTTATGGTCCTTGTTTGTGTTTTTATCAGGTTTGTAGGTTTTGTGTGACCAAAGACTTCGGGGAGGTTGTCTGTAAAGCTGTCTCTTTGTTGTGTGTTTTCAGTCTGAGCAGTTTGGAGAGCCCTGTTCTGGGGGAGAGTGTGAGCATGTACACCCCCGAGGACGACCAGCACAGCTTCTACCACAACCTCATGGTACTTTCACTCCGTAACTATCTTTTTACAGTCGCTGTGGTTTTATTTTGTAATAGTAAAGCGTAATATTCCTGTTTGTCTTCAGACTCAGCTGAACAGTCGTCTGCAGGACTCGGGCGTCCAACTGGAAACTACACAACAGGAAGTGAAGGAATCCAAACAGGAAGAAGTTTTGAGGAGGCGGAGTCTGCCCGATCGCCCTCAGTCCTCTCCAGCTCCTTCCTCTCGCTCGTCTCTCTCCTCGGTCTCGGCTCCGGTCTCCAGGAGGAAAACCCCGCCTAGACCCGACGAGGACCCGGTGGTGAGTGCGACTCTGAGGAGGCTGCAGCAGCTCGGGGTGAACCTGGATAAGGAGGAGCTTAGCGAGTCGGACCGGACTAGGAACACGGCCATCGAGAACGCCAGGTAAACATTAATTTCACACGCAACCTCTTTATGTAATGAAGTTTTTAAAAAGCACAGGAGTGGATGAATCTACGCCAGAGTTTTGTTGGACAATATTGGTTTGTTCCGCTATTTGAAAAACGAAAATTAATTTTTGAGGGGCCTGAGTAATTTTTTTATTGTTTAGTTTAACTCTTCGTTCCTAAAGAGTCTCACTCTTCTCTCCTTCAGCACTCTGGCCTGTATAAACCCGGCCGCCGTCGTGTCCCGTCTCTGCGTCTCCGAGTCCGGCCTCAGCTTCGCGTTTCCCGGAGCCAGCGTGGACCTGAGCCTCGAGGCCAACGCCATCGCTCTGCGTTACCTCAGCGACAAACAGCTCACCCGTCTCTCGCTCTCAGGCCACGCCCCTAAATCCACAAACCTCGCCTCTTCCTCCAACGACGTCACGCTTCTCTCCCCCACGAACATGTCCATAGCCACAAGGAAGTACATGAAGCGCTACGGCCTGATCGAGGAGGACGACGAAGAGGAGGTCCGAGAGCCGCTGAGCGAGGCTTTGAACACAAAGCTCCTCCCACAGAGTCAGCTGATCCGAGAGCTCAGGCCCAAGATGAAGCTATTGGCGGAAAAACAAAATGGCGGCGGCGGTGCTGATAAAGAGAACGGAGCACCGAGAAGAGAACGTCACACGATGGAGCCACAGGGTTCAGTCGGGAACATTTTGGACCTGAGCCGACTCCGACAGCTGCCCAAACTCTTCTGAGAACGAGCAAGGGCTGCGTTCACACTGAAGAACCTTTTAGATGTTCCTCAATCAAACTGAGCATTAGTTTTATTTTTTTTTTTTACAGAAATTTTGCAAAATCATCTAAAACCTAAATAAATCCAACTTAAACAGGTTCAAATCCACATCAAGTCCCTGTCAGATCTGTTTAAATTCATCTTTGACTTGTCCAAGACCAACTAAAACTTGTTCAAATTCACTTATTCCAGTCTCGTGAATCATGAACCATGTTCCTCCTAAAACCTGTTTAAACACTTCTAAAACTCACAAGACGTGTTAAAGTCCAACCAAAACCTGCTTATTTTTACAGGTTCAAATCCACCTAAAACCTCTCCAAGACCAAAATAAACCTGTTCAGATGCAACAGTTATGTCTCAGTCCAACTAAAACCGGTTCAAAACCAACTGAAAACCTGTTCAGATACAAACAAAACCTGATTTTTGCCCAGACACAGATTTAACAATGTTTTTTATTTTATTTTTATTCTTGTTGCCAGCAAAACGTGGTGAATTTGTCATTTTTCAGTATTAATTGGGAGTTTCACTTTTATCAGTGAATAAATGCTAAAAAAGTGTAGGCACAAAGTGTTTTCTGGTCGTTAAACTTGCTTTTTATATTCAAGTCATTCTTAGAAACATGAATTTGCCAAACATTAATTTGAAAAACACCAGTATTATCAGTTCACATAATCGGACTTGAGCCAAAATCACATTTAAACTATTTTTCCCCCACAGTGTGAACGCAGCCCAGAGGATACTGTCTTTTTAATGTCTTTTACCTGTTTTTATTTTTTGGTGCTTTTTTTTATGTCTTTTACAAATGTTTATATTAATTTATGATTCAACTAATAAAATCTACTGAGTTTTACATTTTTCCTAAGTCTACATTCTTGATTATCTATATCCAAACTTTAAAAGGGCACTGGTCTTGTGTGCCAGGTTTTATTTATTCAACCCAGAGGACATTTACATTTCTTCATTCAGCAGACGCTTTTATCCAACACGACTTACATTAAAGTTCCATTCACCAGTGTTACAGCTGTCTGGCCCAAAGACACAACAACAGTATGAACTGTTGGGAGAGCAGGAATCGAACCATCAACCTTCTAGTTGAGGGACAACCGCTCTACCATTGAGCCACTGTTTTTTGCAGTATTTAAAAGTTAAAATAAAATGCAGGGGCAGAATATTTCTGTAAAAAGATGAAAGCTACGGAGACGAGACCAAAAAGTGAACAGCTCCTTGTTTTTGAAAGAATCTGGATTTTTGATTGTACCACATAACTTTTATCCAGTAGAGGGCGTTATTCTGTTAATGTATTTTACACGCCTCAGTTTCCTTTATTATGCTCTGTCTGAAGGTCACCTTGACATAAGGTTATTCATTCATTTTCTACCGCTTAGTCCCGTTAGGGGTCGCAGGTGACTGGAGCCTATCCCAGCAGCTTTGGGCCTGAGGCAGGGTACACCCTGGACAGTGGCCAGTTAGTCGCAGGGCTAACATTTAGAGACAGACAGTGACAAACAACCATTCACTCTCACATTCATTCACTAGGGACACTTTAGATTTGCCAATTAACCTGTACATGCATGTCTTTGGATGGTGGGAGGAACTGGAGTACCCGGAGAGAACCCACGGTAACACGTGAAGGACATGCAGACTCCTCACAGAAAGACCGGAGTCGACCGAGTTTTGAACTCACGACCTTCTTGCTGAGGCAGGAGTACTAAGATGTTTCAAAGCCGATAAAAAGGACAAAGCTACACCACACTTTTAAATTTAATTCAGGTCTAATTTTTTTCCTTTATTATAGTCTCTACTCCAGTTTTAAAAGTGGAATTGTTTAGTTCTTCATCGATTACCGTTTATTTTTCACAAAGCTATGATAAATAGTGGGTGTTACAACCTAAAGTCCGGTGTTCACTCCAGTGTTTTTCCTGATGTTTTTTTCTCTGAAATGTGACGCTGAAGCTGAAAGTTGACCAACAGAGAATCGATTTGGTCCAAAGGTTCTTCTGAGTGCTCTGTGGGACACTGACCTGCTCCAGTTTCCAACTCAATGGATTTAAACTCTGCTGCTACGAACTGTATTCTGCAGATCAGGTAGAAACCACATTTTAATTACATACAGCTTTGCATTTGAGTTTTAAAGATTTTACAGAAAGTCTTTAAGTGCTCTGTTTGCTTTTGTCTTGAATGATTTTATTTTACTTAAATATTTCAAAGATAAAGTAAAAATGATGGTGATCTGTATAAAGTGGCACTCATTAAATGGACAAAAGACCCACAGCTATGTCTCTAAAACCAGAGACGTTAAAGCTCTAATGTAAAAAAACAACAAATATTTAAAATAAAATACAGTAAAAATGCTAAAGTAAAAATTGTTGTAAATACAACAAATTACTTTGAACAAAAAGGCTAAGAACTTTTTTTTTTCAAAATGATAAAGTAAAAATTACAGAATATAAACTCAATTCAATTAATTTAAAATTAAATAATATATAAATATAGGAAAATATATCAATATACTTATTAGTGTAATTTGGTCACATTAAGGTTTTTTTTTTCACTTTTGGAGTTTTTTTTGCATAGTATAATAGAAAAATACATGTAAAGATCTAATTAATTATAATTTACCAAATAATAACTAGACAAATACATAAACATTTTTGATAAAAAGAAAAGAAAGAATGTATATCTGATATCTAGCTCTAAAGTGGAAGAAAAGAAGGATATTTGAGCCTCATCAGACTTTTTAACCTTTTCTCCAGGATGAGGCTGTGTGTGTGTCTCCTGGCCCTCGCTCTGGCCCCTCTCCTCTCCGTCTGCTCTCTGCCCGACATCTGCAGCGCCAAACCCAAAGACCTGCCTCTGGAGCCGCGCTGCGTTTACCGAAGTACGCAACCGGACCTCGAAGAGAACGGTCCTGACCCGAGTCCAGGGACAGACCTGATCCCCGAGTCCACCAACCCCAGAGTGTGGGAGCTGTCCCGGGCCAACGGCCGCTTCGCCCTGTCCCTCTACAAACAGCTGTCCTCCGGGAAAACCCCACCGAGAACATCTTCCTGTCGCCCGTCAGCGTCTCCACGGCCTTCGCTATGACCAAACTTGGAGCCTGCAAGACCACGCTGCAGCAGATCATGAGGGTAACAGCACACTTTATAAACTTGTATTTTCACATTAAATCCTTAAAAGTCTTGGTCTTGTCTTGACATATCTGACCTGGTCTTGACTCGGTCTGGCCCTGACCTGTTGCTGTTGTTTTTTCGCAGGTGTTTGAGTTTGACACCATCAAAGAGAAGACGTCGGACCAGGTGCACTACTTTTTTGCCAAACTGAACTGCCGTTTGTTCAGGAAGAAGGACGAGACGACCGAGCTGATCTCCGCCAACCGTCTGTATGGAGAACAGTCTCTGAATTTCAACGAGACGTACCAGAACATCAGCGAGACGGTCTACGGAGCCAAACTCATGCCTCTCAACTTCAAGGTACACTTCATTTACTCCGTGTGGCGTTATCAGTCGTTCTGTTCAAGTCCAGCTGAAGGTAGACCTGTAGCTCGTAGCACAAAATCAAGCAGCAGGATACGGAGCCACGTTTTAATGTTCTCTTCACACTTACTTACCAAAAACAGTTTATGCAGAGAATTTTTTTTTTGTAGTAAAGCCTTCTTGCCCTGTCTAAGTCCGAACTAACTCTGTCTCCTTCAAACACTGACCTCCATGAGTCTGGACCTGGTCTAAGTCTGGACCTGGTCTAAGACCAGACTAACTCTGTCTCCTTCAAACACTGACCTCCATGAGTCTGGACCTGGTCTAAGTCTGGACCTGGTCTAAGACCAGACTAACTCTGTCTCCTTCAAACACTGACCTCCATGAGTCTGGACCTGGTCTAAGTCTGGACTAACTCTGTCTCCTTCAAACACTGACCTCTGAGTCTGGACCTGGTCTAAGTCTGGACCTGGTCTAAGACCGGACTAACTCTGTCTCCTTCAAACACTGACCTCTGTGAGTCTGGACCTGGTCTAAGTCTGGACCTGGTCTAAGACCGGACTAACTCTGTCTCCTTCAAACACTGACCTCCATAAATGCAGGCGCTCAATGGGTTTGCCGATTTCGGATTTTCATGCGATTCCTGACCCCTGCTTTTTTCTGCAGGAAAACCCAGAAGGAGCCCGAATCACGATAAACGAGTGGATCTCCAACAAAACTGAGGCCCGTATTCAGGACACGCTGCCTCCTGGAGTTTTGGACTCCACCACAATCCTGGTGCTCGTCAACACCATCTACTTCAAGGTAACGCAGTTACGCATCAAATAATCTCATCTTTTGGGCTGTTGACCCTACAACAGTTCTGATGAGGTGTGGGCCAGTTCAACAGTGGAAGCACAAGTCTAACAGAAAACGTGTTTGCAAAGGATTTCCAGGTGTCTTCTTCCATGTCCTGCTCCGTGAACATGATGTTCCAGGAGAACAAGTTCAGGTACAAGGACCTGCCCGAGGAGAAGGTGCAGCTGCTGGAGATGGCCTACAGAGGAGACGACATCACCATGGTGGTCATTCTGCCGCACAGGGGCACGCCACTGTCAGAGGTGAATAAAAATGACCTCCCAGGTGCTTCCCGGTTTATTTCCTTGTTCTGTAGCTCAGAGAGGATTGTCTACGGCAGGTTCTGTCTTCAAAGTGATTCCTTTATTGTTTGACTCATGTGCAGGTGGAGGAGGGTCTGGAGCTGAAGAAGCTGACCGGCTGGATGGACTCGATGGAGGAGACCACTGTGTCTGTCCATCTGCCTCGGTTCAAAGTCGAGGACAGCTTCAGTCTCAAAGAGAATCTGGAGGCGATGGGACTGACCGACCTGTTCAGCGCCGAGAGGGCCAGTCTGCCAGGTGAGGGGCGGGGCTACAGACAGGTGTGGGCCAGTCTGCCAGGTGAGGGGCGGGGCTACAGACAGGTGAGTGCCAGTCTAACAGGTGAGGGCCAGTCTTAAGGGTGAGGGGCTACAGACAGGTGTGGGCCAGTCTAACAGGTGTGGGCCAGTCTAACAGGTGAGGGCCAGTCTAACAGGTGAGGGCCAGTCTAACAGGAGTGGGCCAGTCTAACAGGTGTGGGCCAGTCTAACAGGTGTGGGCCAGTCTAACAGGTGAGGGCCAGTCTAACAGGTGTGGGCCAGTCTAACAGGTGAGGGCCAGTCTAACAGGTGAGGGCCAGTCTATCAGGTGAGGTGCGGGGCTACAGACAGGTGAGGGCCGAGCCTCTCTCATGGAACCCCTTTAAAGGTCCACGAGTAAGGGCGCCGCCATACAGCTATATACCTCCGTCCACCAGAGGGCAGGCTCCAAAAGAAGAAATATAAGGAGAAACCCAATGGCGACTTTAGTGTGAAACTCATGTTTACATCCTGGTACAAAAGATGGCTCCGGTCTCTAGAGCTAAGTTTTTACTGTTGTGTCGTTTGGTCCAGAGCTGAAACTGTTACTGTGAACGATAAGAACCAGAGGGACTGTTTTCTGATTTGGTTCGATCTAAAGGACGTGGACTACAAGTGTATTTGTCCTGAATTTGATCTGTAGATGAAGCAGCGAGACTGCAATCTAATATGTTAATATGTATATTTTCAGGGATACTGGAAGATGGCAGTGACTCTCTTTTCATCTCAAACGCCTTCCACAAAGCTTTCCTCGAGGTCAGTCTAATCCCAGAGTAGAAAATCCAACCAAAACCTGTTCAAGTCCAACTAAAACCTGTTTAAATGTTTCCAGGTAAATGAGGAGGGCAGTGAGGCGGCAGCTGCGTCTGCTGTGGTCGCCATCGGCCGCTCTTTCAAACCCAACAGAGAGGTGTTTATGGCTGACCGACCGTTTCTGGTGATAATCCGAGAGGCCACCATCAACGCTCTGCTGTTCACGGGACGAGTGGCCAACCCCTGCGAATAAAACCAGCTGCACCACAGACACTATCTCATTTAAACGTATCTGACCCCAGCATTATGGACTGTCAGTGAGCTGATGGAGATAAATACAATAGAAATAAAATCCGGGTAAATGTGTCAGATTTTAAGTAAAAACAGTTGTGTTAAGTGTATTATGCTTTAAGATCTTATCTAAAGACAGACTGTTACCCAGAGTATGTCCTTCTCTTGTTCCTGTCCATCTTGCGTCAATATAAAATAAAACCTAAAATCAAAACATGTTTAAAAATAGCTTTTATTTTGGGTGCTGCACTGGCTCTGTCTCCAGGACCTGTTCAAGAAAAGGTTTCAAAGGCAGCATCTGGACGAAGGTTTGAAGGTGAAGTCTGGAAACCCTGGTATGAGTTGAAGGAACAGTGTGAGGCTCGTGTGGACCGATAACAGAAATACTTCCTACAGGTGTTAATGTCCTTTAAGACCGTTGTGTCTCAGTCGTCCTCTGTTCAGAGAAGGCTTTTCCATTTGAACACCTCTCTCAAGGTGGACTCAGGACCAACAGGACGGGCCTTCTGTGTTGATACAGCCTCCTGTGAAGGGTTTGTATTTAAGACTCGGAGTTGACTAAACTAACTGTAACCATGTTTCTAAAACAGAAAACTCTGAGTTGGTTGAACCTGCTGCAGAATCTGAATGTGTAAAATAAAGAGTCTCTGCTGCAGTCTGACACTTAAAGTGCTTTATTTCCTCGAAGGATGCGTCCTGTGAGTGATAGTGGTCATAGTGAGTCACATTTTTCTAAACTAAGGCCCTCGAACCCCCCTCCCTCCACCATCTTTAAAAAACGGAGACATGCAACAGAAGTTCACACCAAACCCAAAGGTGTTAGGTACCTCTCAAATGTACAGTAACGGTCCAAACACTGAACCCATTCTTCTGCTCGATATATTATATATTTGAATCAACACTAAAGAGTAATCTCATTAAAGTGAATATAATTTGACTGTGGATATTCATATATATCATGTGATTCACACAAAAGACTATAAAAACAGTAAAAGCTTAAGAAACATAGTTTTGGTTCAAAAAATAAAATGAAGCAAAATGAACTGGTTTTGATGAAGATGAGGTTTGGCTGTTTTCACATTTTAGTAAAAAAAAGAGTTTAAAGAGAAAAGTCAGACCATGTAATGTATATAATATATACTGTATATTCCCCCTTTGATGTCTATACCCTACTATAAACCTTTGTTTATAGTTTGTTGCGACACTGAAAAGCAGTCAGGTTAGTTTGTAAGACCATTCACAAACTAAACTCTTACGTCATCATTAAACTGTTCTCAGAGCTCATCATTATGGTTTAAACTCCCACTGGGGGCTTTTTAACTGTAAAAGAGAGTAATAGATCTGACTTTTCCTCTTGTATGTGTTCCTTAAATGCACTGAAGTGAACTGGCAACAGCTGTTTGTGAATAAAAACTGGCTTTGAACAAAAAAACAAAAAAAAAACAAAAGCGATTCCACCTTTAGAGAAAATGGCGGATTACAAATGAACGGATGAATGAATACGAACCGGACCACTTTATGAATGACGGAATATAAAATGTGATGAAAATGACCTTCAGAGGTTAGTCGTTTCTGAGGTTAACGTAGGATTATTCCTCAAACAGCAGCAGAAGCGGCGGACGTTTGAGTAAAAAAAATGGAGCTTTATGAATCGTCGCTGAGTGAGTTCAGTCCGTTTTATTCCTGGGGATTTGTCTTTGAGGAACAGTTTGTGCTGAAGCTGAGCGACACGGACAAACGCCACTAATTGTATCTTTCTAAACATATTTCCAACAGTTTAAATTTAGGCAGGCTGCTTATTTTGTTTAACCATAACTGTTGTGATGGAAAGGTTAGTCTTCATATGAAACTATATAAACGTTCTCTAAAGTGTGTGTCTTTAGAGAAAGGTCCACAGTCA
The DNA here is from genome assembly GCA_024416835.2 of Perccottus glenii. Classification (NCBI taxonomy): domain Eukaryota; kingdom Metazoa; phylum Chordata; class Actinopteri; order Gobiiformes; family Odontobutidae; genus Perccottus; species Perccottus glenii. Next base: position 28,863,178 of record CM044559.2, read on the forward strand.
GATGCACTACTGGATGTTCAGTCAAGGATGTTGTTACAGAGTGAGGTAGATAAGTGACGTAATGGGTCTTTAAGATGGACAGGACCAGTTCAGAACCATAGGACTAGCCTCGCTTCACTGGCCTCCTGTCAAATCCAGAATAGACTTCACAATCCTCTTTCAAATGTATAATACCTCATTGTTCACATCCAACCTCATAAACCCGAAAGAATACATTTCTTATTGATACAGCTTTTAGTCCAGGTCTAGATGAGCTGCACTGAGGTTGTAATTCTTTGTAGCATTTGTAACTAGTTCATTGGTTTTCACCCTTTTTGACCTTCTCCATCTGGAGCTGGAGAGGTCTTTCTGCAGGTGTCTGTCCTGGAGTTCTCGAGGTAGTTTCCTGCTCCTGATCTCTTTGTCCTGAGAGACGACCACTTTGCTTGGGTCTGCAGAGGTTTTCTTCCTCTTTTGTGCGTACCCCAGGGGAATATTACTGGGCTTACGCTTTTAAAACGCCTTAAGATTACCTTTTCTAGTAATGGTGCTATAAAAATAAAAGTGGTCTTAAACTGTCCTTTCTCCTTTTGCTCCTACATGCAGCACTTCCCGGTAGATTCTAGTTTAGACTCATTCTTGTTGGTTGTTTGTACATGATGCTCCTCGGGGGATATACTAGGTCTCCTTGTATCCTAGTACAACATAAAGGCTGGTTTAGTTTAAAAGATAGTTCTTGTGTGAAAAGAGCTTAAGTGTAGACAAGCCCAAACTAACATTGGACATGGACATCAACTTTTGCCTTGGTTGCCTCAAAACTATTATCCTAAAGTACAAGAGGTATCATTCTTACTTTACTTGAGGAAATTGTGTAGGTCCAACATTTTTAAGTAATTTCGAATAAACCCTATTGTGTTACTTATCTACCTCACTCTGAAACATCCAGATAAATATTTCCACAGACCTTTTACACAAACTAAACGCCTCTCACTCACTAAAGCACTACACACGTTTGGGCTTTTTAGACCTAATAACTAAAAAAAATCCTGTTTATTGCTGAATAATGCCAATAGGGCAATAGATTATCTCTGTATTTGTAAAACTAGTACAACACTTAAAAACAGATTATCTTGTCGTAACTTCTGCATTTATTTGTCCGTGTCGCCCAGCGCTGCGTCTTACCTGCTGTGTTTTTACTTCAGGTTCGATTGTTCTGAGGTTAGCTGTTAGCGTCCTGCTACGTGGGTAAAAGGTAAACGTCCTTTAGATTGAATAGAAAGTCTATTTTATACCTGATAGTTCCTGTTAGTTTTTCGCCTGAAGAGTGAGCCGCGGCGGCAGCGAAGAGTCCATCCTGGCCGAGTGAGGACTTGCATATAAAAAAAATTAAATATAACCACGAACCATCCATTCACAGCTCCGTAGAAAACAGTAACAGCCGATCCGTGTGCTACCTGCCAGCGTTAATGTCGTCCAAACTCTGTAATTTCTTACGCAAAAAAGTCTTTAGAAGTAGTTTAAATATGCTTGAGTGATAATATGTTGGTTTCATTGTTCAGTTTTTATTAAAAAATTCTCTCTTCTATTGAGTCTCTCTGAAGTGCTGAAGTTGTTTTGGCGCTTTTTTATGTTAAAACCGAGGCCACGTCGTTTGTTTTCCTTTGGTTACTCTCTCTTTGTCCCGATCCGTGGCCTCGCTTTACATCCATCTGGTCCGACAGGGATTGGCTCCTCGTCCTGTCACCGGATCCGTATCGACCAATCAGAACGTCTGTCTCAAAGATGCGTTAATTCTGTTGCACTTTTTTAGGTCCCTTCATAAACTGTGTTTTATAAAAACCCATCTCAGATTGTATTCCAGCTGGACATTTGCTGTTAGCTCAAAGGCTAACATAAGCTAGTGTTGCATAATAACAGTTACATATTACGTGCTTGTATTAAAAAGCTTAGACTGTATATAAAAATGGACAGAGGGTCATGTATAGTTCCTTGAGTGAGGGTGCAGTATTAATTATACGCCTACTATTTGTTTTCCTATTATTGAATATACACTAAACTTTTTAAATCAGGTTTTATCTTAATGAGTAACATCCAAGTGATTTAAAGTTTTTATCCCACTGGCTCCATATATCATTGCAATTGCACCATGGCTCCATCCATCTCTTAAAAGAACCAGTCAGAGAATCCCTTCAGACTACAAAATTTTGAATGGAAGTCGACAGGGAACAGTCAAACTATTTTTGTTTCATACTTCATGTTTGTGCTGTCATTTTCACGTTTGTCGACTTAAAACCAAGAAAGGTAAATTATTATTAGCGCTATATATATATATATATATATATATATATATAGTTTGTCTAGATGCATTTTAATTGGTTAATTTTTTTCTCTTTGTTAAAACAAATGGAAAAGTCTGGTACTTCATCAGGCCTGTGACGTCACTTGTCCAAAGGTCTATAATATTAAAATGAATCCTTCTTTACTAATTGCTGTGTAAAGTTGTGCCAATCCCAGAAAATGTCTTTCTTACTATCAACATTTATCTTTTCATTTGATAAACTAAACATATGTGAAAAGCCTAAACATGAAGGAAATCAAAAATTGTTTGCTATTCCGGTAAATGACCTGAGTTAGCCTCTTCACACAGTCTATACTTTGAAGGAGGTAGGACAGTTGTTTTCCCTTCATACTACAAAAAAGATTTATCTAAAAATCTAGATACACAGTTACTTATTTGAGACCTAACAGAACTCCTTCCCTGCAAACGCTTTGTCATCATTATGTAGCAACAGCAAACAATTGTGTGTCGCTAGCTCTGGATAAGCTAACAGTCATAACATTTATCGCTATCTTTGCCTTTTCTCCTTTTTCTAAAGTCTTTTAAAAACAAGCAAATAATTCCTTACAACTGGTAATTAAGTTAAGTTTGTCTCAGTTTATCTTCAAACATGAGACAAGTTTTAAATCTAATGCTATTCCTTGCATCATATTCATTTTGTTAATGCTAAAGCTCTGTTAGCATTCGAGGTATGTAATGAATTAAAACAGCTATTATTTATTCAACCTTCCAGCAAAGTCATACTTATTTTTACAGATAAATATATATTTTAAATCTATTATATACGATTAAATGTGAGGTCTGTGGTTTGTGTAAAAGTATTGAACGTCTGGAATACAATTTGGACAATGTCAGCAAAAATCTGCAAACAAGTAAATATGTGCTAGCTTAATTATGCCTCAAGTTCACAGTTGGGTAACATTTGTAGCCTGTTGATGTTTTTTTTTGTTGGTTGTAGGGAATTTTTGAGGCATAGAAATTAAAATGCAGCAGAATGAATGCGTCGTTAACTTAAACAGACTCCGATTTTGTCGCGACGCCGTTTCTTCTTTAACAAAAACTTCTCTCGCACACATTGTCAGAGCAACAACATAAAGAACGTGTCCCAAAAAACGGAGAAGAAGAAAACATGCTTGTTTATAAAACTATCTGAGAAGTCTGTGAAAAACTGCGAGGGCTGGAGCACCCCCTGGTGGTGGTGCTGTGCCGTGCAGCAGCTGTATTGCGTAGTGATGAGAGGTAACTGAGCTGTAGCTTATCCTGCTGTCAACAGGCTGCCTGATGGGTTTACTGCCACAAAAACATGAAGCAGAACGGGTTTGACTCATTTAAAGCCAAATCGATCCGTTCAGTGTGACTGGGGTTTAAGGGTTTCACTTTTACTTTAAGAATATATTATCACCTGCTGTATACTTTTATACTGCTGTATAATTGTTCCTAATTTCTTTAACTGGAAAAATCTTAAGCTGTGCCTCCTCAAAATTATCAATGAGGAAGGGAAAAATACTCCAAAAATACTTGTTTTTCAATTATAGTTTAAGTCGAGAGTGTCCAGATGTTTTAGCAAAAAAAATGTTTTACTTGGATTTGAACAGGTTTTAATTGGATTTTAACAAGTTTCAGTTTGGATTTAAACGGGTTTTAGATGGATTTGAACAGGTTTAAGTTGGATTTGAACAAGTTTCAGTTTGGATTTGAACAGGTTTTAGATGGATTTGAACAAGTTTCAGTTTGGATTTAAATGGGTTTTAGATGGATTTGAACAGGTTTAAGTTGGATTTGAACAGGTTTAAGTTGGATTTGAACAGGTTTTAGATGAAAAACAGTCAATCTACGAAACGTAGACTGTAGAGAGATTCCTATATTTTTTTACTAAATTTTTAGTACATTTCAGAAAAGGTGCTGGGATTAAGATCCTGCACATTTCTGTGTTTTCCAATTTTATAAAGTCCATATAATCAAACATTTTTAAATGATCTTAAGTTTAGAAAAACTGTATTATTCAAAAGGTAAATAGAAAATATTAACACTGAGCAAGACATTTTAAAGAATAGAAGCCCTATTCTTGGTGTATTTCTTTTTAACTAAACTAAACAGAATTAAAGCTACGTGCAGATATACATTCTCATTTTAGTTGTCAGGTCAAAATTAAGTGAGTTTTTGTTCTAATGAAACCCCAGTCACACCGGATCAAAGTTTTAACAGTCATCTTTTTCTCAATTTGTGCAACTAAACTTTTTTTGAAAAGCCGTTGTGGCACTTAAAAAGCCTGGGGGGGTTTATTCAAAAAAAAAAAAACCCCAGCAGCTGTAGATTGTCTCAAGGCAATTGTAAAGATTCTGTTAAAAACGACTGGCACTGGAGTTATTTTGGCAAACCTTCCACCGGACAGACTGTTGCGGTGCTGCATTGTGAACCTGTTAATACCTGTTGAATATAAAAGTCTGTAACGAAAGAGAAAAGTTGACGGAGAAGGACCACAAACACATGTTGGTGTCATGTGGCAAATGAGGTTGGAGTGTGTGGAGTTTTTCTTCATCTTGTAGCTTAGATCTGTTCGGTTTGGTTTGTGAAGGTAGATGCGGTTTAAACTCGGATGCATCACAAGAACTGGAAAATCAAACATGGCCGCCGCTAATCGCTTAAGTTCTCATTGGACGAAGAAGTTTAATGATTTGTTTAAAGCCGATTTCACCAAGTGACCACTTTTAACCTTTCAAGTTATTAGATTTGTTTTTATAAATTTGTATAATTTTTCTGCTGCACACATTCATTGTGTTAAAAATCTCAAATGTAAAATCTTTAAATAAAAGTTTTTAGTTGGATTAATCAGGTTTTAGTTGGATTTGAACAGGTTCTAGATGGATTTGAACAGGTTTTAGATGGATTTGATCAAGTTCTAGTTGAATGTGAACATGTTTTTCTGCCCTTTTTGTAGGAAATAGTTAACTTGACTTTACCAAATGTAAAATCTAAAAAAATGTCTAAATAAAATTGGCTTGATTTCAAAAGCCATTCGATCAAAACAGAAAACCTTTTCACAGATTTCCTCTAAACACATAAATAGTTTAGCATCTAATAAATTATGTTATAAATTATATACTATATATTATAAATTATATATTATAATAAAGCATTTTTGTAGCTAGAGTTTTAGATATTATACAAAAAGTTAAATATCTTAAAAACAAATAATACAAATGTAAAACTATAAAATATAAAGTATTTAAAGCTTAAATAGTGAAGATAGGGCAGGAATTACAATCCGTTTTCCATTTTAACCCTTCGATTTTCAACATGGCGCCTTCATAGAAATTTGGCTTTTTGTTTGGATGGTTTCTTTTCATTGCGTTCCTTGAGAAATATGCTTTTGTGGTATTTTCAGATGCAGTACCACAAGTGGCCACTGGGTGAAAATGGCTACGAAGCTTTTCCAGTTCTTTTAACACATCCGTTGGTTTTAAAGCGGAAAAATCTCAGTTTCTATTTTGAGGTTTCGCTCCTCGCTTAAAGACCCCCACTCCCCTTTTCTTTAGCATCAGTCGGGGCCTGTAGTGGACACCGAGGCCTGGGGGCCCTCAGCGTACGCCCCCCCGGCTCCGCTGCTGCCGCTCCCGCCCTCGGGCTCCTCTTGGCTGGGAGACGCCTCGTCGCTGGGGCCCCCTCTGGACGTCACTGTGGTTGTCTCTGGAGACGCGCTGTGGGCCTCCTGTGGGGCACAGCCGGGGTGGTTTTTCCGGAAGTGCTGGTTCAGGATGGCCTACAAGAAGACAGGTAGGACAAACAGGTTTGGGTTGTTTAAGGTACTTTTTTTTCATTTGATAGAAAAAATGTATGTCCCATTCTGCACAACTGCTCATTAGAGCTACACGAACAGAAAATATCACAGGAACATAATTATGAAGGCTTTATGTTGAGTGTCATCTGGATCAATAAAGTAGGGCAATGTTATAAAAACACGTGATATATTGCAATAATTATACCTACAACAATAAATTTGCATAAATTGTGCAGCCCTAAAATAAAGTATCTATCTAATAATCAACTAAAAGTTGCTGCTGTGAAGAAAGTAAAAGTAGTTATGTTTTTCTATTGCTTCAGTGTTACTCTTGTCTTTGACCTTTAAGACTTGTAGCATTTAAAACAAACTCTTTAAACGTATCTTGCCCTTCTCTGGAGATTAACCGCTGCGGTGTTACTTCATTGGTCTCCATAATAACTGAGCTGATCACAGAGCAGGTCAAAGCAGCAGACGAACATTCAGACCTAAATGTGACTATTTTAACTCTACAAACACACCTGACTCTGGCGTTTACCTGGAAGGGGAAGCTCTTGCCGCAGACGTGGCAGTGGAAGGGCTTGTTTCCCGTGTGTTTGCGGATGTGGTACTCCAGCTGGTCCTTTCTCGTGTACTTCTTTCCACAGATGCGGCAGACGAACGGCGTGATGCCCATGTGCAGCCTCATGTGGCGGTCCAAGCTGCCCTTCTGGTTGAACGACTTGCAGCAGTAGATACAGGTGAGTCTGGGGTTGTAGCGGTACCAGCGGTCGCCCACCTGCTCCCTCAGGTAGTCCTCGTACCCGCCCATGTCGAAGGCAGCGTGCTCCTCACCCTGGAGGAGAAAGGGCAGCTTGTATATGAAAATCATGGAGAGCCTCTGGAGGTCTGATGAGATAATCTGTTGCCGTTACCAGAGAGTTAAACTAGTCCATGCTTTAAGGGTCTATCAAAAGGCACCCAATTGGTTGATCTTTACGTAAAGCAGCGCTGTCCAAACCTTTGGCAAAAAGGGTCACATTTGATGAGAACCAACAATCTATTCTGATTTAAATTTTTACATTAACAAGTTTTAGTTGGATTTGAACCAGTTTTTGTTGGATTTAATCAGATTTTAGTTGGATTTGAACAGGTTTTAGTTGAATTTGAACAGGTTTTAAACAATATGCTAAACAATTTTTTTTTCTGTGAAGCTGATGGCTGCATAAACTCTCACCTTGTGCCACGATTGGCCCCCGAGCCAGACTTTGGACATGTCTGGTCTAAAGCTGAAAGCACTGTATTGAGGTCTGCAGCAGATATATCAGAACGAATGGGGAACAGGTCTACACATATCTATCCCATTAGCAGCCGGTTAGTTCAGTTAAAACTAACCCCAGGAGGTCCTGTAGACACTGGGTCTTTACCTGAGAGCTGGGCTGTCTCAGTTCGTCCGCTCGGCTCGGAGACTCACTCTTGGCTCTCTGACGCTCGGCCAGCACCACTACGCTCCCCGTCGGACTGAACCTGACGAAAACACACCCAAACGTTATTAAAAGCGTTCCTCCATAGAACCCACTGAGCGACATCGAACAGAAAACACTCACCTGTCCGTTTCGCTGAAGCTGCTGGACGGCTGCACGCTGCGGGTCGCCATGGCGCCCACTGTTGCCGTGACAACCGTGCTCCGTCCCGAGCTGTCAATCATCACCGTCCCCTCCTCCATGGCCCCGCCCTCGTCCTGCTGACCCCCGGCTCCCATCCAATCCTCCACCCGCTCCGTTTTGATACGCACACCGTCCACTAGGGGGCAGCACCAGAGAGTTAGTCCAGAGCAGACGCAAGTCAGTCTCAAAGTGTTAGCCCTGCGATTAACTGGTGAATAAGAACTATCAAGAGGTAACAAAATATTATTCAAATAAACAAAAAATAATTAAATGTGAAAAAATGATTTGGCCAAAAAATATTAAAACGTTAAATGAAAGAACACATCACAAACTCTAAACCAGAATTTTTTTTAAAGACTGTAAACCAAGATTAAAAAAAAAAAAAAAAAAAAAAAAAGCTTGTTCATTATTATTTTATTTTGAATTAAATAGAGAAAAATAAAATAAAGGAAAAAAATAAATAAAAAAGGAAAACTTGACACACCCCAACAATATACAGATAAATAAGCTATGTTTTATGTTTGTTTTTTCACCTAAACATTTAGAACAGTGTTGGATATAAAGTAATATTGTTAAACAAAACTAGAACATTTCTCTGGTTGAGTTTCTCTTGAAGAGGTTGTGTCCAGAGAGAGACGTCTGCTGCAGAAACACTAAACTAACCCGACCCGAGACGAGGCTAATGAATCCTGTTCCTACCGTCCACAGTGCTGTCGTCCACACTGCCGCTGCGTTCGGGCTCGCTGCTGGTTTCCACGTACCACTGTCCCGCTCGGTTGATGCGCAGGATGGGCTCCTTGACTCTTGTGGGGCCCTCGATGCCGCTGTGCTCCACCGGAGGAGGGGGGCTGGGGGCATCTTCGGGGGGACTCACCGCTTCACAGACCTCTGCTCTGGGCCCCAACAAACGCAGGCTGTGGGACCCCCCTCGAACCACTGCCTCCAGAGTCCTGCCCCGGGACGAACCTGAGGGACAAGAGTCAGAGTCAGTACTTTTGATCCTTTTTGAATCGAAGAGTTTCAGAGGAGCTTTGTTCATTTGGAAAAGTGGAACCAGGCCACGGCCGAACTGGAAGATGGATCTATGAATGTGTGACGTTTTCAGATCACTACGAGACAAGGATTAAAGTGGCACGACCCAAATTTTCTTTTCTTGTCCCTTTCTCAGATCCACTCTCCCCCAACAGCTGCTTTTCTTTTTATTAAAGAAGTAAAAACATGCATTTCCACAAAAGTACTAATACATGACCAAACGTAAGTTTAGAGCCGACACTAAAGCTTTAGCTCCGACTTCAGCGTCAGAACGCTCTACCTCCTGTGACTGAAGACTTTATCCCTGTCTACATGCGTTAACATATAATTTAGTTTGTTAATAAGACTAGGTACTTTGAATAAGTGGATATTAAAGTTGGTAAAAATCTAAAATCTAAGTAGATATTAAAGTAACTTAAAATCCCCAATAAATCAGTCTCTGATGGATTTAGACCTGGTTCATTACTTTTTGTTCAATAATTACTTCTTATTAACTTTGGCTGAGACCTAAAACCTCTTAAGATCAAACACAATAATAAAAACTGGTCTCATGTGTTTCTCTTAAACAGTAGAACTTTATCAAAACAACACTCATTTGTTTACCTTTTTATGTATTTTCACCTATTATTATTAAATAATAATAAGAATATATTATAATAATTAATATGAGGACCAGAAGTTTTCACAAAGGACCTGATTTGGTCCGCGGACCTTAAGTTGGACACCCCTGGTCTTAAATGTCAGTGTCTGCAGCAACTGATCCAGAACATTATAACATCTCTCTGACAAGAGCCTCAAACAGAACACTTAGTTTAAGACAGGTCTGTGTTTATAAAAGAATAACTTGTGGCTCAGAGATGGTTCAGACTCGGACACAAACATGTTTTTGTTGTGCGCTTGTTAAGTTCGCGGGACGAGGATGAGACTTCCTCAATATTAACATCCACACTCTCATCGCCATAAAAGATGAGAGTGTGCAGTTTGTAATAAACAGAGCGACCCCTGTTTTTCAAAACATGAATCGCGATTGAATTAACCTCAACCGACTGGAAACACACATATATAAATCGATTTTCATCCAAATCAAACTCAACATTTTAATGCATTTTTAAAGTCTAGTTATGATTGAACTAAGACAATAAGCCAAACATGAGAGTCTGGGTCAGATCTCACCTGTGCGTGGCCCCTCCTCTCGGGGCTCCTCCTCTAAATCGGCCAGGCTGATCTTCAGGTGGATGCCCTCGAGGATCTGCGTGCAGCGGTCGATGATGTGCTGCATCTGGAGGAAGCTGGCGGCGGTCAGGTAGCTGATGATGTCGGCGAGCTGCAGGCAGAGGCGGCCCGTGTAGCAGAAGGACAGCAGCTGCTCGAACACGCAGGGGTTTCTGATGACGGTCAGCGACACGGTGCTCATCTGGCTCAGGGACATGTGGTCTCTGAAGTACGGCGAGCTGGCGGCCAGGACCACTTTGTGAGCGCGGAAACTCTGGCCCTGGACGTTCACCACAATGTCGCACAGACGGCCCTGGACCCGCAGCTGGTTTAAGTGGGACAGGACCGAGTTACTGAAGTCGGGGATGTCCAGCTGGATGCTGCCGGTGCGCTCCATCATAAAACCTGACAGAACAAGGAGAAGATGAGAAACGGACTGTCAGATAGAGGACGAGGACAGGTTTAATTAGTGCAACAAACTAAGGATTGATTCATCAACAATATTTGTGATTAATCTTCTTTTACCGACATTAAAACTGAAGCTACCGCCTCTATAGCACTGTGGTGGGTCGCGAGATGATTTCCAGAATTTTTTTTTATGAATTATTATTATTTTATTTTTTTATGATTATTATTTTTATATATTTTTAAAAAGGTTGTAATGATGCGAGTATAAATTTAGGATAATTAAAATAAACTGAAAGTAAAACTTTGTAAAACTTAGTTTGCTCCGATTAATTATGACAGTTAAGTGACGTCGTGTTGCCAAGTCCGCGGGCTACTTTAACACAGTTGCGGCGGGCTGTTTTTCATATGTGTGAGTGAGTGAGTGTGAGAGTGAGAGAGAGAGAGAGAGAGAGCGAGAGAGAGAGAGAGATTTCTTATTTAGTCATTATTTTTATCTTTTAAAGTCCATTTTGGGAAAAAGCATAGTATAATAAAATCACCAAAACAAGTCTTCATGTTAAGAATGAATAGTACACAAACATTTCTAAAACTGTAAAAAAATGTCTTTCTTTTTTTTTTTTTAAAAAATAAAATTTTTTGCCGTCATTGAGACAGAGGAAAAGGGAGATCATAGAACATATGGTACTCACTCTACTTTAAACTTGATTCACAGATCAGCGCAATAATGACGTCAAGCTTTTTTTTTCCATTGAGGCAAATAGCTAAAGTTAAATCTACCTTTTCTTTTTTAGTTTTTCGCCTTAAACTGGTGCCAAGAGCGTTTCTCCAGTTTTAGCATCACTTCAATGGCTCCCAGTTTTTATTTTTATAGACATTGGTTAGTTCTTTGTTTCTTTTTAAAGTGTTCTATAAAATTGGACTGGACCTTGTGTCACCTTTAGAGGACAGAGACATAACAAGTGGACAGCAGTGATGCAAGGTGTTAATGCAAAAGTGTGTTTTTATTTTAATCTGAAGCTGGTCTTGAAAAAAAATCAATCAAAAGAACACAAGTAAATACTACATCACCCACAATAATATAAGTATCAACAGCAACAAGTCTTAAAACAGTCCTGAACAGAACCGTGCACCACATCTGTCGAGACACTTTCACACATTCAGTCTGGACGCAATCAGAGTTATTTCACTCACGCTCTTTGTTCACACACAAAGATTAAGTGTGACATCTGAAAAGTGGACCAACAAGGCTGTGGAGGAGCTTTTAGCGTGTTAGGATTCTGTAGACTGGAATATGTTCAGGACTGCCACTAATTGTTTGGACGAGTACGCGGACACTGTGACGTCCTACTATCGTTTTTGTGTTGGATACAAACATTAACGAGTGTCCTACTCCCATTTCCAGAGACACGCTGTCAATAGACGAGTTGCTCTGTTAGATGCAGACGTCAGTGACGGCAAAGATGTGTTCAGGCACAGAGAGAAAATGGGAGAGACTAAACTCTGAAAGCAGAGAAACTTTTGTTTTCTTTAAACCTCTTGAGGGCTACTAGAAATTCTGTTGGCCTGTTTTTTAGCGCAGTTAGGTAAAATTGGATAATTTCCCACGGCAGAGCTGACGACCTCTCAAGGCACAGCATGCCTCTGCATGAATGTACTTTATCAAATAATCCTGCGTAGCCCGGTTGGGAAACACTGATGTACACCAACAACTGCACCTCAGGCCAACAGTCCGCTAAGCCAGTGATTCTCAACCCCCGGGGGTCCCCAGATTCTTTCAGGAGGTCGCGAGATCATAGGGAAAATTCTACATCAGGGCTCTCAAAGTTCGGAGTGGGAGCCGTTCTGTTTAGTCAGTGGAAAATTCGTTTACTATAGAACTCCAGTCCAGATCTTTCCTTTCGCCCTGTTCTTACTCAAAGCACAAAAATGAAAGAGGGGAAGTTTGAACTGAATAGCTAGATACTGCGCTGTACGTATAACATTGCCACTTTTCACTGAATCATTTTATTGCCTCTTAATCGGCCTGTTTGATCTGGAGCCGTTGTGACCTGCTGAGCATTCAGGGGTCACGAACAACACCAGTTGTTTTATTGAGGGTTGTGGCTCAAAAAGGTTGAGAACCACTGCGTTCAGCATCTGAAGTTTGCGGACAACACCTCCCTCTTGGACTCATCTCTGAGTCTCGACCACCTGCAGCTGAACACCCTGAAGACACCCTGAAGACACCATGATCGTCGACTTCAGGGAGGACCCGGCCTCACTCCTCGTCACCCTGACTGACACCCCCGTCACCAGCACCTGACATCAACACTCTCATCACAAAGGCACCAGCAGAGGAGTGGGACGAGTGGGGGATATGAGCTAAAATTCATATCTCGATATTTTCTACTGTCCAGACAAAATAAATTTTATGTCGAGATAAGAAAAAGAAAATTGTAATTGTAATAATTGTAATAAAATGTTTAATGAACACAGGAAATAAAGAAAATAAGAACTATTTTGCTACATGGAAAATTACAAACTCAAATATGTTAATGTTTTCAATAAATCCTCGGAAGCCTCAAGGGCGGGGTTTACGGGTGTAATGTTAACCAATCAGAGAAACGCTGGACACGACACAGCCGTTTGTCAAAAAGGAAGCCACGTTAGTGACGTTAGTGTGAACATGTCCAGCAGTCGAGCGGACAATACACTTGCTGGTTTTTTTGGTTTTTTTTAAACTTGCCTCTCTGTAGCAGCGCCCGCCTGTTGAATGTTTTGGTCTAGCAGGACCTTCTTGCTGTGAGGCAGGAGTGCTAACCACTCTGTGCAGAGAAACAGTGGTGCTCTACATCTGCTCTGCAGCAGCAGATTATATTACAACAATAGTACACGTCCTTTAGGCCCAGAGCTGAAGCTCAGTTAAAACCTGAACTAACACAAGAACAACCCAAATATGTGACGTGAAACTGTGCCATTGCTTTGGCCAAGAATACTGTCAGGACACTTTTTTATTTAAATATTCCTGTTGTAATACTGTCATTGGAACTGAATCCACAGAAGAAACCGTTCCTTCTGATCCCAGCTGTGACCTTTCACTAACATCTATATCAAAGTTTAGAATAAAAGGTACAATTATTTAATACAATATCAAAACATAAAGTGCTTGAGTCTGAACAGTGTGTTTTCATGTTCCATTCGACTAGAACACTAAACTAGAGTTATATCCTACTCTTAATGAGACTACAATCCTCAGGCTCTTGTTAACAATGTGTATTTAATACAAATGTTTATGGTCTTTATTCATCAGTAAGCCTCATGCAGCTCTGTAGAAACTACAGCAAAGATCAGACCTGTTTTTCTCTGAGATACAGGCAGTGATAAGCAGATAGCACCTTGTAGATAGTGTGAACTAAAAGCAAAAGAGAGCAGCAAAAACAGATCAGTGTCGACGTTGACAGTCCAGACTCCAGTGAGTCCTGTCTGTGTCTCTCACAAACGGGGCATTAATTTACCAGAGTTTTTAGATTGATATAGTGCTATAAAAACACCACGATGCACAGAATGGCTTCACTTTCCTCTGTGAGCTGGTCTCTGGTCTGATACTGCTCACCTCTAGGCCCCCCCGACACAGAGAACACATATGGTTAAACAAAGCACACGGTTTAAAAACGGATAATATTAATAGTTTTCTTTTAAAGCCGCAAAGGGAGTACAGAGAGGCACAAACTGTTGAAACTGATGAGTGACAAAGAAAAACACTTCAAAATTAAATGCAATTAGTTGGTTTTCTTTTGCAGCGTTGTTGTTTCCCAGAAGCATTGGGAGGAAGGTGTGTCAGGTATATGTCAGAAATGTCAAAGAGTGGATCAGTCTGTTCAACAATGCTTGGGTTAAAAAAAAAAAAAGCAGAAAGGAATGATGGGAAACTGCTCCATCGAGTAAGATGTAAAAGCAATTTAAAGCATTTAAATGACTCGACACAACCGTCTTGCAGCTTCGTAGTCAGAGCGTCGTTTATATTCTTCTTGGTCTCTGTGCGGCTCTTCGAGGCTTTCACAACCTCAGCTGCAATCGACAGAGTCCATCAAAGACAAGATAAAAAGCATGTCCAGAGCCGTCTGTCATCTACAACATTCAACAAAACAGTTCTGTCCTGAGTGACGGTTGCATGATGGTGAGGAGGCAGTGCTCAAGGATGTAGGGGTTAGGAGCTACTACCTCCAGTTTAATCTAATTTAATCTCTCTTGGTTCTCTGAGCTCCTCTGTCCAGCCGAGCCTCAGAAACCTTGGCGTCAGGTTTGACCAGTCACTTTCTTTGGACTCTATTCTAGACTTTTGATCAGAAACAGTTTTTAATTATCTAAGAAATATTGATATATTGAAGGCACCTTTATCGGACTCTGCTCTTGAGATGGTTATCCTTTTATTTCTTCTTGTTTTAGATTATATGTTTTAACTCTTTTTTAAACTTCTTTGAACATCTTCAAATGGTTCAAAATGCTGTGGCAAGGCTTTAACAGGATCTGGCAGAAGGACACACCCGTTTTATCCTCCCTACACTGGCAACCAATTTCTGATTAGTTGTGACCCTACTCCCCAGGCCGAGCCCTCCGACCCTCAAACATGAGTCTTTTAATGTCCCAAAGACCTCCTGTCCTTCCAGACTCTGGAACGCCCCGCCCCTGTCCCTCCGTGTGGATGACTGTCGATTCTTTTAAAAGGCAGCTCAAGACACTCAAGGTGGCATATTGATATTTATTAATATAAAAAATTAGAAATGCTTACTGTAAGAACAATCTCTAAAGAATAAAAGTATTATGGAAAGGCATTTTGAGTCCGGTGTAATTTAGGTTTGTTTATCAGGTCACGTGGGTCTGATCGGCCTGGTTCCTTCTGAACTGTGGGCCCTAGTGTCTCTGTGAAGGCTTAGTTTCCTCCAAACCTTCTGCAGCAGAGACAGGAGCAGGTAAGAGTTAACCCTGGAAAGAAGTTAAAGCCCAATCTGAAGAGGGCAGCACAAGAGCAGCACAAAGAACAATCGAGCCGAGAACACTACACAGTTGTCATTAGGCAACAGCTCGAAAAAATTACATTTTGTAACAAGACAGCGTCTCAGTCCTGTCCCCTACTGTCTCCTCCTGTCCCCTCCTGTCTCCTCCTGTCCCCTCCTGTCCCCTACTGTCCCCAGGTCTCAGACATTACACCACTGTGGCGCTGTAGCCCGGTGGGGGTCGGAGGTCGTAGGGAACAAATGGCTGCCCCGTGCCTGTCAGTCTGCCCCGGGACAGCTGTGGGTACAGAGTTTACCACCTCCAGTGTGAGACTGTGGAGTGAATGAATAATGTGATCGCTTGGAAAAAGCGCAATATAAAGCAAATGCATTATTATTATTAGGCTTTGCATTATAATAAATAATAACATGATAATACACTGGACTGTTCAAAAAGGCTTTTAGGGCCACAGCTGTGATTCTGGAGGAAAACTTGTCTCTCAAGAACATGCCTCATTTCTAGTTTTTGACTCCTTCTAACCCTTCACCAAGATCTAAGAAACCCCTGTGAGACTGGACTTGGACCGGTCTTACTCAGAACTAAGTCCCTGAAAGTCTTGGTTGAGTGTGTCTTGTCTTTAACAGAACTGGTTAAACAGTTATAGTTTTACAGTATTCAGACCTTTAGACATGAACACGGTGCAGTCCCAGCGCGGTGCTCAGGCCCAGGTGACCGGGACTCACCTGAGGCAGGAGGTGGGAGGCAGGAGGCGGAGGGTGGGGGGCAGGGGGAGGGGGGTGTAGGCTCTAGTTCCGCGGCTGTGACTCCCCTTTATCCCGGGTCTAACCGAGCATCGCCAGCGGGACACGGCGCAGCGGCGGCGGTGGTGGGGTCCGGGTGACAGCGCTCCTCCGCGGCTCGGGACGCTTCAGGACGTGGCGGGGGCTTCAGGGGCTTCGGGGGCTTCGTGGCCACAGCTACGGGGCCTCATTCCGCTGCGGGGCCTCGGTTCGGGGGTCGGTTCGGTGACGGTGTCCGTCTCTTCACACGGCGGCAGGGCCCAGACTGCAGGAAGCGAGGAGGAAGGGAGGAAACCCCGAGGAATCATGGGAACTGCAGTGCAGCCGCAGTAAGGAGCATAGACTGGAAAGCTGGTGTAAAGACTACATTTCCCAGAATGCACCTGGAAGGAGAGGCGTTATCATGGAAGTAGGAGTTTGGAAAAGTGGAATCCAGCTCAAATGATATAAAGAAAATAAAATGGACTTCTATGAATAAATAAATGAATAAGTACACAAACACTGAACAATGAACACTTGTGTTTTATTATAATAGTTTTTTTTTTTGTATAATTGTTTTTGAGATGTAGACAAAAATCTGTGGGGTTGAATTAATGTGGAACCATTTAGAGCCATTCAAATAAATATGGATTTTCACAAAAATATAATCAAACCTTGCCCAACACAATAAAAAAAATATATTTTCCACAACTATGGCCATCACTTTATTTCATGTTTTTTTTTTTTTTTTTTTTTAAAGAAAGGAATACTGCAAAATATGAGCTTAGATTTCATTCAAAGACAGAATAAACTTTTTACTGACTGATGACAGAAGACGGCACCATTCAGGTCAGTGAGGACTGGACCCCAGTAATATTTTCTGTAAAATAAAGCTTATTTGTTTAGTTTTAACTCGACAGACTAGAACAGACAATACACATTAGAAACACCAGCCAAACTTCCACTGGGTTTTATGAAGCTTTTAAAAAAATGTCTTTCCAAGTTGAATATTACACATATTATCACTGAAACTGACTGATGCTGCCACTACAACGTTTTACACAATGCACCTTTTATTATGTAAGTAACATAGGTTTCCAGCAGATGGAGCAATTGTTTAGCTTTTGTTTTCTTTCCAGAACCACTGTAGCCCCAACTCCTCTGTTCACACAAAGCCTTGCTAACCCCATGTTAAAAATAAAAAAAGGACCTAATGTTGGACAAACTGGAATATCTTTTTGTTAAAAACCGTGTGGAGTTTTTAAAGCACAGTTATAAAGTTACTTTTTCCTGGCATTTAACACAGTATAGTCCATAAGTATTGGGACGTCAACACAATTCTTATATTTTTGGCTTTTGATTTAGTCCCTAAGTTGATCCTAATTCCATGTGTTAGTCATTTCTTACTCAGCACTTCTGCCATAGTGCCATTCTCTTATCTGTTCTTTATCTTTAATATTTTTTACATGTAAGGATGCACCTCGGATGCTATCGCTACTGCCGTCCACTACTCCCTGTCACACCTGGAGAACAAGGACTCATACATACGGATACTTTTTATAGATTACAGCTCCGCCTTCAACACGGTCATCCCACACAAACTCACCCACAAACTGTCCACACTTGGTTTGCACCCCACCCTCTGGGACTGGCTCCTAGATTTCCTGACTGGCAGGCCTCAGTCTGTCAGGATTGGTAATAGGACTTCAGCCAGCACCATCACAAACATTGGTACTCCACAGGGCTGTGTACTCAGCCCCATCCTTTACACCCTGTACACCTACGACTGTGTCGCCTCTCACAAGGACAACATCATCCTGAAGTTTGCTGACGACACCGCAGTGATAGGACGCATCGCTGGCGGTGACGAGGCAGCTTACAGGAGGGAGGTGGCCAGTCTGGTGTCATGGTGTGAAGACAACAACCTCACCCTCAACACGGACAAGACAAAGGAGATGATAGTGGACATGAGGAGGGAGAGGAGAACGCCTCAGCCACTGTTCATCCGGGAACTTGAAGTGGAGAGGGTGAGCAGCTTCAAATACTTGGGTGTCCACATCAATGAGGACCTCACTTGGACACCTCACATCACGCAGCTGGTCAAGAAGGCTCAACAGCGGCTGTATTTTCTGAGGAGGCTGAGGAAGTTTGGCATGTCGCCCAAGATCCTCAGCAACTTCTACAGCTGCACCATTGAGAGTGTCCTGACCAGCTGCATCACTGTGTGGTACGGCAGCACTTCTGTCATGGACCATGGACCGCAAACGCCTGCAGAGAGTGGTGAAGACTGCGCAGAAGATCACCAGGACTCCACTGCCCTCTCTGCAGAGCATCTACCATCGCAGAGTCCACAGAAGAGCTGCTTCCATCCTCAAAGACCCCTCCCACCCCAACATGGTCTGTTCACACTTCTACCCTCAGGACGGAGGTTCAGAAGTGTGAAATGCAGGACTTCCAGAATGAAGAACTCATTCTTTCCCTCTGCCATAAGACTCCTAAACAGCAGATAGGAGTCTACAATCACAATCACAACATTACATGAACAATTGTTTACCTACTGCACTACCTCACCTTACTACACTTTACACTTTTTGTATATTTGTATTTTTTTGGTATACTTCCATTATTATTACTTGTATATTTGTCTTGTTTTTTTATTTTTACTTAATTGTGTGACATTTTACTGTGGACGGCAAAGTAAGAATTTCATTGTACAGGGAAACATGCTTTCTGTCTGTACACATGACAATAAACACTTTGAATTGAATTGAATGTAAGTAAAAATAATAACTGAAAAGACAAGTGTATTTCTATCTCTTTATTAAACACTAGAAAACATTCAACTGTACACATGCCTCCTTTTCTCAAACACAATTCAACACATAATCACAAGGTTAATTCATCAACTTCTAAATAAAAGCACGGTAGAAATAAGGTATCAATGTACGGAAGCCTATTTCTGACAAAAAATAATGACAAGATAACTAGCCTTCCATATAATTAATTTATTAATTTTTAAGTATAGAATTTGTAATGCATGTTTTTTGGCACAAATTAGCTTCCGTATGTCTTGTTTTTTTATTTTTTTTTTTATTGTTGAACAAAATGGCACACATGTTCCTGGTTTTAAATATAAATTAACACTACTAACACTGACTTTACTAAACTATACAACAATGTACAACAACAAGGAAAAAACACAAAGTGGACAAAAAAAATAATATTTGAGTGATTTTTCTACAAACTTTATACAGTTACATTTTACAAAAATGAATTCAAATCTCAGGGGAGACACCTTTAACATTAATCTAAGTGCATTTAATGAACATTTTACATAATTTACATCAATAACAACACTTAATAAGAAAAAATGGGGCAGTGAAAAATTCAATCGAAGAGTTGGGTCCATTTTGTTTCTCAGTGGTCAAAGACACTAAGGTCTAAAAACCTGCAGCGGGCACACAGCTGGATGGGACTTGTCTACATTATCCTGGACATTTGAGCTAATTACAGCTCAAATGCTCAAATGTAAAACTGGGGTTTTGACCTGGTCATGCCAAACAATACTCCTTTTTTAGTCTTAGGTCAAGTCCTGTGTAGTCTTGGTTTAGTCCTGATTTAGTCTCCTTGATTTTTCCTTGGGTTTAGTTTTGGTTCAGACCAGGACTTGTCATAAATTTAAACAGTCTTGGGTTTAGGTCTGGTGTGGTCTTGTCTTGGTTTAGCCATGGTTTAGACGGGTCATGGTTTTGTGCTTGCTCAGTTTAACTTGGTTTGGTCCAAGTTCTTTCCAGGAGTTTGGTCCTGGTTTAGTCCAGGGTTACGTCTGGTTTTGTCTGGTTTTGTCTGGTTTTGTCTGGTTTTGGTCCTTGTTTAACTCTGCAGTGAGGCTTTATAACTTGTTGTTTGGTCCTGGTCTGAACCTGGTTAAGTCCTGGTTTAACTTCTTCTAGTCCTTGTCCTTGTTTAGTCCTGGGACAGAAAAGTTTAAAACACTTCTCTTTCAAATGTACATTTATGAATTTTGTGCCAGAAACCTTCTCATTCCACGTTTGTTCGTTGATAACGCCATTATTTCATCAGATCCTAATAAAACAGTTTGTTAAATCCACTCATAAATCCACAATGGTTCATAGCTCCATCAAGAAAAAAGTCTGTCCAGGTCAGAAAATGAATTACACCACAGTCTCTTTATATCATGCGTTTCTATGAGTCCACAGAGTTAAGTGCTTAGTTCATTCCTCGTGGTTTTGTGTTTGTGTAAAAACTGTACAAAATAAAAGTCCAGAAGAGAAGAAGTGGCGCTCGGCAGCAACAATAGTAAATGTGCAGTGTTCCCAAATGTGTAGCCACAAAATCCTGCAGCCAAATACAGTCTTTCATTATACAACTTCTACATAATAATCCGAGATGTCTTCTGTCAAATCTCCACTTTGTCTTTGTGTCTCAGCAGAAGCCCTTATAACATTTAAGTTGAAGATCCTACAGCTGTAGCCTTTTGTCCTCCGTCAAGGTTCAGCAGCAACGATGAAGCGTAACTGTGGTGAACCAATCCGAGGTATGTACAAGTTCTTGTCCAAATGTGGTCTAACGCTATAAAACTAGAAATGCGCTAAAGTGGATCCACGTCCCAATTATCCAGTTTATGATGGATTTTGTCTCATTTGCTTCAGAGGAAATTAAATTAAAATGAGAAACTTTCTTAGTATGGACCATAGGCATTATTAGTGACAGTCTTTTTGTTCTTCTTAAGTCCTAGTATATTGTTGGGTTTGGTCCTGATGTTGCCTTGGGTTTAGACCTAATCCAAAGTTTGTAAATGTTTCTGTCTGGGTTAGATTGGCTCTTGTTCTTGATGACACTATAATATGTGTGTATTTTGTTTCATTAGTGTGTTAAACTTACAAACTGCCTCATTAAACATCACTTCTCTCTATTTTTTCTTCTTTTTGCACTGTTTCTCTGTGACTGGCCAGATTTAGCCGGTAAAGACAGAACATTTCCCTCCGATTAAAATCCTTGATAATAAAGCCTAGATTATGTCTTACAGTTCATTTGGTGATTAAACCATTTTCTTCAAATAAAACAAGAATAAAATATATAACAATGCTGTGATTGCTGGCAGAGTTTAAAACAAGTTGGAGGAACACCAACAATAGTTTCAACACATTTTTTGCCCCATCTGTAAAACCGCCACAAAACGCGAGTCGGGGCTTGTGCAAAACCGTGTCTATCAATAATATATGGTTTTACAGTTCTACTTTTCTCAGCTTGTCCATTTTAATAAATTTTGACAATGCTGTACTTCCAAATGTAGAATAATTAAGAAAACATTATCCCAGGTTTTCATAAAAAGAACAGTTTGATTGAAAATTAGTTAACACAAAACGGTAGTTTTAATACTTTCCATTATTCCTTCTGCTGTCAGTAACTTTAGCTATTTTCAGTCCAAAAAGAGGTTCTCAAAGTATTTCTGTCCTACAGCTGTTTTGAAATGTCCTCAGATTAAGTGCTTTGCTCAACTAATTTCAAATCTTTAAAAAAAATCTTTACAAACTTCCGATCAAACTGTCCAAACACTAACATCCGTTGCAAAAATTTGTGTAAAACTGTAGCGTTTAAGAAGAAGAAGTGATGTTTGCGGACGCTGTTTCCTTCGGCGAATACTCTGCTTCGTCTTTGTTTGGGTGCGAGGAGTTGTCCGACCTGCTGCGGCTGAACTCGGCTCCGATGATGGGCCCCGACTGACGTTTGGGTCTGAGACACGACGTGCAGCAGAGGAGCGTTTTGAGGAAAGCGCGTCTCATCTCGTTACTGGTCAGCGTGTAGATGAGCGGGTTCATGGCCGAGTTTAGCACGGCTAGCGCTAGGAACCACTCTGCTTTGTAGAGAATGGTGCAGGCTAGCGTCTCGCAAGCTACGTCGAGGAGCAAGAGGATAAACAGCGGAGCCCAGCACGCGATAAAACAACTTAAAACTATAATCACGGTTTTCAAAAGAGCTAATGACTTCTCCGAGCTTTTGCTGTTAGCGCTAGTGCTTCCGCGTCCGTTTGTCACTTTACGGAAGACAAGTTTGCGGCTTCTCGAGCGAACCAGAGCGTAAATCCTGGCGTAGAGCACAACAATAGCCATTAAAATGATGCTGAAGACCGTGGTGCAGAATAAAATGTAGGTTTTGTGGTAGAGCGGCAAGACGGTGGAGCAGTTAGCCATGCTTTCGATGCAGTTCCAGCCCATTATCGGTAAACCGCCTAGCATCGCCGCTATCATCCAAACCGTGCTAATCAGGAGGAAGACTCTGAAGGTATTGCCGTTGTTGTGGAGTTTCATTTTCAACATCGTCAAATGTCGTTCAATTGCGATCGCTAACAGACTGAACACGGAAGCCGCCAAAGCCACAAACATACTCCCTTCTCGGAAAAACCACTGCATCGGCGTTAGCTTGTATGTGTTAGCGCCCGAGAGGAGGATGTTAGCGGTGTAAACGACGCCGGCGAGCAAATCTGAGAGCGCTAAATTCCCGATGAAGTAGTACATGGGTTTGTGGAACTTCTTCGTCCTCCAAATGGTGAGCAGGACCAGAATGTTCTCGAGGATGATGAAGCAGCAGACGATGATAAAAACCACAGAGTCGGCCTTTAGACCCGAGTCCTGCTGCGTTTTGCGGTACTTGCCGGTGAAGTTGTAGTGTTTGACGATGAGGTCGGCCATTTTGGGAGCTTTACAGATGCCTTTTTTGCCAAGTATTTTAGCACCAGATAGGATTTTATTCCATAGATCCAGTTGTTCTGAAGAGGTCACTCCAGTTTTCTTACAGAAAACTGTTCAAAAAGAATGGTTTATGGCTCAAACAAGCAAAGAAAATCCCAAAAATTATTTTTAAAACAGATAAGTAAGTTTATTTCCAGTTTCCAAAACGTTTAGTCCACTTATTTTTGCAAAAAAAGCTTGAAACCACTTTGACTTTGTGGAAAGATTTATCTTTTAACCAGTTTCCTAATGTACAGTCCACTACAAATGTATCCTGACAAGATTCCAGGTCTTCTTTGAGCAAATGAAAACATAAATCCAAGTAAAAAAGGCTGGTTTGATGGGTTATGTCCAAGAGTAGGAAGGTAAAAAGCAACTTAAAGCATTTGCCATAATAAAGGTACATCCAAAGTCATCTTGCATGAATGAAATAGTATTTCCAAGTGTTACCTTCGATTGGAAAACAACTGTATTTGCCAAAAACGTAGAAGGAAAGTGGTGAAATATTACATTCACAAGTAAAGATACGTCTCAGAATGATTGAAAAAAGCCTGAGTTCAGATGTGTTTTGTGGAAAAGCCTGGGAACGAGGTCAACCATGGCCTGTGACGTTAATAAGATCCACCAGAGGGAGCCGTTTAAGAGAAGATACCGGAGCACTGCATCGTTCTGGAGAGAGAAGAGGGAACAATTAGTGCCTTTTTAATTGACAAAGCTTGTTTTTAGCATCATTATCATTAACACACGTCTTAGTGAGAAGCACTTTTTTAAGTTGTTCTAGGATTTCATTATGTGACTTCCAATGAGTTTTCTTACCACCAATGGCAAAGAAACTGATAAATAAAAGCTTTAACAATTGTCCAAGACAAATGAGGTTTTGGATGTGTTTTTCCAGTGACACACCTTTTGGCAATGATACAATCACACAATACATCCACATTTTAGAGCAAAAACACACAATATGACCAAAACAACATGGAATAAATGAATGTTAATGCATTTGGTTGAGCCTTGTTGTCCTTGTAACGAGTCCAGTTTACAGGAAACGTGTGTCATTGGTGTTGTTTAGGTCTGACTCATCAAAAGCCGCAGTAAAAGTTATATCAGCTCTATCTGTGATCACTCTCTGGATGACTTTAAAGTCTGCTTCTATTTTCTTTGGATTCTGATTAAAACAACACGACAGTTCTTCTGCATTTGCATCAAAAGGCTTTTATCAGAGTTTTAGGAGCAAAACGTCTGGTCAAAATCGGATTCTCAAAGACATTCAATAAAAGACAGAGGCATTAAGACATTGGAGCCATTACATAACGTCAATGAATTACTAAATATACTTTTCAAGGTAATGAAGAGCTGCAAATATTAATGCTATTCCTTACAAACATAAAAGGAGGGTTACACACTGATAATAAACAGAATTATATCATATCTGAGGTTTTGTCCCAAAGAAAGTGATGCTTTTTAATTTAAACCCAATAAAACTAAACACATTTTATGAAGAAAAGCTGATTCCCTTCAAAGGGTCGACTGTTGGAAGCTTTAATAAAGACTAAGCTCCAGTTAAACAGTCTTTGTGAATCAAAGACTGAATTAAGAATTAAAAGCAATTAAAGGAATTATTGAAGCACGTCAAAGTTTTAGGTCGAAAATGTTTTAGGAACCAGTTGTGAACCAAGAAACGTGTCTAAAATGTCAGATATAAGCAAAGAAAACTAAAAAATAGACACTTTTTTACAAAACAAAACATTTATGGAAACATTCTCTGTTTCCATAAACTCAGATATCATAGTATCATTCATTCATTCACTACAGCTTTGTCCCGTTAGGGGTCGCGGGTGACTGGAGCCTATCCCAGCAGCTTTGGGCCTGAGGCGGGGTACACCCTGGACAGTGGCCAGTTAGTCGCAGGGCTAACATTTAGAGACAGACAGTGACAGACAACCATTCACTCTCACATTCATTCACTAGGGACACTTTAGAGTTCCCAATTAACCTGTACATGCATGTGTTTGGACGGTGGGAGGAAGCCGGAGTACCCGGAGAGAACCCACGGTAACACGTGGAGGACATGCAGACTCCTCACAGAAAGACTGGAGTCGGCCGGGTTTTGAACTCACAACCTTCTTGCTGTGAGGCAGGAGTCCTAACCAGTCTGCACCCCTCATAGGATCATGATTTATGAATAAAAGAGGATAAAAGGAGCAGTTAAAGGCACTATTGATGGAAAATAAAGCCTAGTTGAGGACATTTTGTACAAAATCAATTGGGAACCAGTTTCAAATGAAGAAAAGTGATGCTCGAGTGTTATTATCTTCAAAACTCTACCTCTGCCTAATCTAACCCAGTAAAAGTGACACATAAACAGTTTTAATGAGTGGGAAAACCACTGCCAACAGCTGAACTGAACTCAAAGCCCAGCGCTGACGATGATTGTGAAGCAAAAGGCGGAACTAATGATTCAATAAAGACAAAGAGCAGAGGAATTTTAGCACAATGTTGATGGTTTAAGCCAAAAATTTATTTATTTTTTATTTTTTTTAAATAGAAAACAGTTTAAAACCAAGTGGTTTTAAGTGTTTAACACTTTTAAAACTTCAATAAAACTACAAAATAAAGACTTTTTATTGAGAACACACTTGCAATTTTCTTATTTTCAGGCTGTTTTAACTAATTTTCTCTTTAAGAATAGAAGGCTTTAACTGTTAAACATTAAAAAATATATTTTTTAATTCTAAACTGTTTTTGCGGATCAACTGTTTCTGATTTGCGCGGAAGAAAGAACATTGATTAGCATCGTTTTTTTTAACACTTAAAACCTCAAATATGTAAATTAACCCTTATTTACAGCTCGGAAAACTTTGTAAAAAGTGTTAAATGTAAGAAATGAGAAGTAGAAAGCAGTGACCGTTAGTCTAAGGGTTTGCCCTAAAACTGGGGCAAAGAAAGAGTCCAAAAAACATATTTAGCAACAAGGACTGCTTTGTTTCAGCTCTAATCTTTTCTAAAGTTTTATCCAACGCTGGAGCAAGATAACGTTAGTAGAAAACGCGTTTAGATGAAGAAAAAAGTGTTTTACCTTGAGAATAAGTGCGGAGATGGAGTGTCCGACAGCGTGAAGTGGAGTGAAGCGGAGCTGCTCCTGCGCATGCGCACTGGACTTTTCTGCTTTTTTCATTGAGTCCCATTGTGAGCTTCAGTCTGATCAATAGTGGACTTAAAAGGTTAGAGACGGTCTGCTGTGATGAGTTCAAGGTCCAGGTTATAAAACTGTCATAAACGAGAGTGTTAGAGCATTATTGATAAGATAGTTGATCTGAAGAAAAGGTGTGGTCTCAGGTGTTGTTCTCTCTGGAGCCTCTCTGTGGGAGTTCCCATCAGAGTAAAAAATAGGAATGGGAGTATTTTAAATTTAAATGAGGAGTGGGTTTACAAAGGCCTTTATCTCTTTAACTGAGCTTTACCAGGGAACCTTCCAAGTCCAGTTTTAGACCAAGTCCATCTTAAACCTGTTCAAATCCAACTGACACCTGTTAAAATCCATCTAAAACCTGTTCAAATCCATCTAAAACCTGTTCAAATCCAACTAAAACCTGTTCAAATCCAACTAAAACCTGTTCAAATCCAACTAAAACCTGTTCAAATCCATCTAAAACCTGTTCAAATCCATCTAAAACCTGTTCAAATCCAACTAAAACCTGTTCAAATCCATCTAAAACCTGTTCAAATCCATCTAAAACCTGTTCAAATCCAACTAAAACCTGTTCAAATCCATCTAAAACCTGTTAAATCCATCTAAAACCTGTTCAAATCCAACTAAAACCTGCTCAAATCCATCTAAAACCTGTTCAAATCCAACTAAAACCTGTTAAAATCCAACTAAAACCTGTTTAAGTCCATCTAAAACTTGTACAAATCTGCCTAAAAGGAGGCAGTGTTAGTCTTGACTCGTGGAGGTTGTGTTTTAAAGATAAAATGATTGATATCCCTGTGAGTCATGTAATAAAAGCTGAAAAGCCAGTGGATCGAGTTATTAAAGCGAACAAAGCAAATAATGGACTGTGTCTGTGGGGTGCTGTGATCTGTTATTAGATGAATATTAGTCAGTTCCTGGGTCTAATCCCTCGTGGGATTCACGCAGCTGCCCCCCCTCGACCTACATCACGCCGACCACCGAGTCAGTGACCTCTGACCCCAGTGCAGGGGGAGGGGTCTAAGGGGTCTTCTCTAAACGGCAGGTGCATCATGTCCCATGGCAGATTATTACATTTGTGAATCACGTCTTGTGTGTGAATTAAAATGTCTTTTTATGATTTTTACTCAAATAAAGCTGAACGAACGACTCACTTTCCTTCATATCTTCGTTAGAAAACATTTACAGGACCTGGAGATGAGTGGTCTCCACTGAAGACAAGTATTTGGATGTATTTGGTTCATAAACTCTTGACTTCCACAATTATTTAAACAGTTATTTTTTATGAAAACTCCTTAAATCAGCAGCAAACGTTTCTTAAAGAGTGATCACATGAACCTGCCGCTCACAGACAGCTTCACTCCAGCCACAGATCCTTCTGATGGTCTCTCTCAAAACGTAGTCTGAGTGCTGGTATTTGCTGAATGGAGTGCAGTTCATTTCCTAAAAAACTACAAACATGACCCTGCAGCTCTTCAGAGAATTCATTTACGAGAAACCATCAGCTGTTCCACCACGACCGGACATAGTGACATCACAACGTAACACACCTCTGTGGACCTTTAACCCAACCTTTCGTCCAGAGTTGGTCTGTGGGTCCTTCCTTCAGGGATATCTGCTGTTCGACCTCACTTCCTGTCCATTGTTTACAAAATGGCTGCTTGAACCAAAACTGGGGGTGTGGGGCTGTTTCCACGACGACACAGAGGGCATGATGACCCCTGACCCTCAGCAGCTGAACAGAGAAGAGGCCATAAAGGTCTAGCCCTGGAAAACAAACTCTCTTATTTTTTAATTTAAATGTGTTTCTGCTCGTTACTTACCGTTGAGGCATTATTTACTCATCAGCGAGAGAAACGTTTTTAGAAAATGAGGAACAGAAACATTTTATAGCTAAGTTTTACTTAGCTTACTTAGCTTTTGAGAAATGTGAGTCCTGGGATAAGATCCTCATTCTTCCATCCAAAGTTTTTATTTTCAACAGATTAAAAGAACAGTTTAATATGACTCTCATTAGACTGTAATAAATGAAAAAAATTAAAATAAATAAAAGCTGACACAAGCTGATGCAGAAGGCAGGGTCGTTTATTTGTACAACGTGGAGCAAGTGCAAGGCCACAGACACGTTTCTCAGCCAGACCCCCGGAGGCACAGGCAGGCTTTCACACGACGCACGCCTCCAAAGAACTGCTGCAGGTTAGAACTGTCACAAAAACTTTGCACGTTACGTTGATTAA
The DNA here is from genome assembly GCA_024416835.2 of Perccottus glenii. NCBI lineage: Eukaryota > Metazoa > Chordata > Actinopteri > Gobiiformes > Odontobutidae > Perccottus > Perccottus glenii. The sequence continues at coordinate 28,891,503 of CM044559.2, forward strand.
GTCTGAGATTTTGATGCAATGCTTAATTTTTCAGGTGAGTATTAACCTGCTCAGTCTTAATTTGGAACGTTTTCTTGTGAATGTGTCTGATGTGAGCTCAACAACAACACAGATTTGTCAAACGTTCATGTGGATGCGCACATCGAGGTCAATCACCAGTTCATTTACAGAAGGGCAGGTACTTTAAAAGAATACCTGGTCAATGACAGTGTTGGAGAATATTTGAGTTGCCCTCAGAGCTGCAGAGACGAGAGAAGGCTTGAGATGTTTTGAATGTCTTGGGCAGGAGAAGGTTATTCACCATCAGCATGAGACCTGGAGACAGGACACTCAACACAGAGAGCGATAAATAACCAGTCTGCCCTGCTTCTGGAATAAATAAGACTGTATAGCTTTGTTCGTCAAGGATCAGGTCATGCCAAGTGTTTATTAGTGTCTAAACTAAACATGCTTCTGTCTCTCACTGGGGCGTCAGTTTTGTCCAATCAGAGCAGCTCCATGTTATGTTGGTAACATCCACAAACCTAAACCAGACCCAGAC